>JAQQPU010017110.1:2978-13129 GCA_029168905.1 Artemia sp. Kazakhstan ARC1039 | reverse complement strand
TTCCTTTGATCCAAAGGAGAATTATGCCCTTTTTTTCATAAATACTATTGCCTCCTATTTTCTTAGCGTATCTTCATTTCAAAAATTACCAATATGCTGCTCTTCCTTTGATCCAAACAAATTCCTTTGATCCAAAGGAGAATTATGCTCTTTTTACTTTCATCGATACTATCGCCTCCTATTTTCCTATCGTATCTTCATTTTAGAAATTACCAAACTGCTGCTCTTCCTTAGATCCAAAGAGATTCGACTCGGGTATCGAGTCGAATTTAAAGCGATTTTAGTTCTGCCGGAATGGTTGCAAGCAGAACTAAAACCAATTTTAGTTCTGCCGGGTGGATTCCAAACTTGGGCAAAAAGTTTTGGCCCCAATTTTTTTTCAATCCAGACCAGATGAAGCCACCATTTTAAATCGAACCGTTTTTGACTGTATCAAGAGCATGAGGCGGCTAAGGCCATTCATTTCCTCTTTTCCCCAGAGCATACATACTAAAACTAGAAACAATTCAATGAGACTGAACAAGAATAGTTAATACAAAAACAATTGAGTAGCAAACAGCAATGATTGAACATAACACATAATGAAACAGTAAAAAAAAGATGGGAACTAGACTAAAAGTCCCAAGTAGGAATGAGCACGGATTAAGGTCCTTAAGGGGCTCGAACACAAAGATTTACAGTGGTCTCCCTTTACACAATTGGAAATATACACTATAAAAAGCCGTAATGTGACTTTGAGTTTTCAAAATTTAACGTACATACGGTAACAATTTTTAAAACCATCACTATTATCTCGAAACCGTTTTTTCATTTAATTCTAGCATACAGCTTATTTTCTTTTGGTTTGTTTTTCCATAACACCCTTTTTGCTATGTGTTTATTTACGTTATTTGCCGTGTTAAACCATGCCCTCTCTGTAAAGTGGTGAACTAAAGTAAAAAAAATGCTTCTCATATATAAAACAGGCTATAAAAACTTATATAGTATCCCTCCCCTTTAAAAAGTTTCTACACATAATTACTGATATTACACCTCCCTCCCTCCCGTCTCTAAATAGTATCCCTCCCCTTAAAAATTTCTACACATAATTACTGAGATCACATCTCCCTCCCTCCCGCCTCTAAATAGTATCCCTCCCCTTAAAAAGTTTCTACACATAATTACTGAGATTACACCTGCCTCCCTCCCGCCTATAAATAGTATCCCTCCCATTAAAAAGTTTCTATAATTAATTACTGAGATTACACCTCCCTACCTCCCGCCTCTAAATATTATCCCTTCCCTTAAGAAGTTTCTACGTATAATTACTGAGATTACACCTCCCCCCCTCCCGCCTCTAAATATTATCCTTCCCCTTAAAAATGTCTACACATAATTACTCAGATTATACCTCCCTCCCTCCCGCCTCTAAATAGTATCCCTCCCCTTAAAATGTTTCTACACATAATTACTGAGACTACACCTCCCTCCCTCCCGCCTCTAAATAGTATCCCTCCCCTAAAAAATATTCTACACATAATTACTGAGATTACACCTCCCTCTTTCCCGCCTCTAAATAGTATCCCTCCCCTTAAAAAGTTTCTACACACAATTACTGAGATTACACCTCCCTCCCTCCCGCCTCTAAGTAGTATCCCTCCCCTTAAAGTTTCTACAATTAATTACTGAGATTACACCTCCCTCCCTTCCGCCTCTAAATAGTATCCCTCCCCTTAAAAAGTTTCTACAATTAGTTACTGAGATACGCTTTTACAAAACAGACAAAATTTCGGGGAGGGGGACTGAGGGCAGCTGAGCAGGGGTCTCAACTGAAATATTCGTATTTTCTCTTTTTCACCGGCTGTGATTTACCTCATTTTTCTTCGTTGTTCTACGTTTTCCAACATTTTTATTCCACTTAACGTTCATGTCCAGCACTAAATAAGTAAATACTCACCACTTAGATGATCTTTTTTCAGAGGTGGGAGTCCTCTTTTCTTTCTTTCACGCTCCTTCTCTCGCTCTTTTTCTCTGGATTCGTCACTCTCCCTCTCCCTATCTCGAGACGACCTGGAAAGCACATTACGAATTAGGAAACAATATTATCAGGTTTTATTTTTAAATATATTATACTGTTGCCCACCTCTATTGGTTCAGGGTTTGACTCCAGACTATATACATAAGCTTGCTGCTTTGTGCGTTGTTTTGCTTTACTTGGAATTATGAACAAACTGTTGATGAGGAATTAGCCAAAAACAATAATAACAAACCCGAAAAATCAGCTAGATATTGTTTATAGTTTAGGGCCGAATTCGAAGAGATATACCATTTGATCCCCCATTGAAAAATATTTGACTAATTTTTGCTCCATTCAAATTTGAAATATATATGGACAGAAATCAAATAGAAACATGGCATTTGATTTCCCGTTCAATGCTCTTTAAAGCCATGGTAATTTCTACCATTATAATTACTCTACCCCCTCTCCAACCCCCCGAACCCCTATGAGTAAAATATGACCAGAGACTATCAACATAAGTTCGCCTTTTTAAATCGACATTTTTATTTGGGATTATTATCCAACTGTTGATGAGAGATAAGCCAAAAAGGAATGGCGAACCCACAGAATCAGCTAACATTTGTTTATAGACTAGGATCAAATAAACACGTTTTTCTAACACATAGGTAAGGAGCGACCCGGCTCAATAGTAACCGAAAGTCTAGAAAACAGAATTTGATACCAATAGATATATAAAAAAAGAATCAGATTTTTATGCTGATTTTAAATATACAAGTTTAATTAAGTCTAATGTTGCCCATCAAAGGTTACGAGTCTGCAAAAATTTGCATGAGTTTCGAAAAAAGGAGGAAACATCCCCTAAAAGTCATAGAATCTAAATGAAAATCTCCCCATCAGATTCAGCGTACCAGAGAACCCTACTGTAGAGGTTTCAAGCTCTTATCTGCAAAAATGTGGAATTTTGTATTTTTTGTCAGAAGAAAGATCACGGATGCGTGTTTATTTGTTTGTTTTTTGTTGTTGTTGTTTTTTTTTTTAGTAGTGATCGTATCAACCAAGTGGGCCTAAAACTTCAGGAGAGGGCTCATTCTAACGGAAATGAAAAGTTCTAGTGCCCTTTATAAGTGACCAAAAAAATTGGAGGGCAACAATGACCCCTCCCACACCATTTTTTTTCAAAATCGTCCGATCAAAATTTTTAGATAGCTATTTTGTTCAGCATATTTGAAGGCATATTTGAATAGCTATGTCCTTGGAGATAGCAGGAGCCCCACAGCCCCTGGGGAAAAGTCTTTAAGTTATAAAATTTGGCCATTGTTTACGTATAGTATTTGTTATTGGGAAGTATGCATACTTTTTTCGGGTAGGGAGCGGAGGACGAATTTTCGGCTGGGGAGATTTTGCACGAGGAGAATTTTCTACGGAGACAGAAGTTTCCAGGAGATGAACTTTTCGGGGGAAATTTTATTCTGGGATAATTTGCCATAATTCACATACGAAATTTTTTTTAAGTCTTACTTCCTCTTTACCGACTCAATTTTACGCGAGGAAATGTTAGGAGATGTTTGGTAATTGTCCGGGGTAAATTTTCACCAGGATTGAATTTTCCAGAGAATATTTCCGTGGGAGGTGAATTTTTACGGGGAGGTGGAGCCAGATATCCTGATTTAATAAACGATCAGAAATTCAGAGCGAACGATCAGAGCATTATTTAATAAACGATCAGAAACTAACTAACAAAAAACAAGTTTTTTCAGCTACAAGTAAGAAGCAAAATTAACACTTNAAAAAACAAGTTTTTTCAGCTACAAGTAAGAAGCAAAATTAACACTTAAAACGAACAGAAATAGTTACGTATATGTGGGGGATTCCTCCTCAACACCTCGCTCTTTACGCTAAAGTTTAAATTTTTTCCCAATTCTTTAAAACGACAACTGGAACGCAAGGGTCGTTTAATTAGAACAATAAGTAACTTTTAAGTAACAAAAGTGCCAAAAACTTTAGCGTGAAGAGCGGGGTGTTGAGGAGGGAGCAACCCCCCACATATACGTAATAATTTCAGTTCGTTTTAAGTTTTAATGTTTCTTCTTACTTTCAGTTGAAAAAACTTGTTTTTTTTATTTATAGACTAAAGCCAAATAAACATATTTTTCTAACACATACTAATTCTAGCCAAAGCTAAAGCCACATTTGAAACTTGGAATGCATTGAATAGGAAGGCATAAGTATCTATCAGCGGAAGAGAATAATTTGGTAGATCATATAGGCTTGCCATAAAAAAAAGAAAATAGGAAATGAGGTATTAAAGCCCAAGGAAAATACTCTACGAACCCAAATCAGAAGGATTAACATGAAACAAAGCGGCGTTTTGTTTGAAATAAAACAAAAAACAAAAAAAAAAAAAAACAAAGAAAAGTAAATAGGAAATGAGGTATTGTAAGGCCAAGGAAAATACTCTACGAATCCCTTCTTCAGTGTTATATGAGAAAGTTTCAAGGAACCATGTTCACATTTTTCGAACACAAATGCGAACGAAACATAAAAGGATAAAAATAAAATGATAAAACAAAGAACGCAGAAAGCGAAAAGAAATGAAAACCCAAATCAGAAGGATTAAAATGAAACAAAGCGGCGTTTTATTTGAAACAAAACAAAAAAAGTAAATAGGAAAATAGGTATTATAAGGCCAACGAAAATACTCTACGAATCCCTTCTTCAGTGTTATATGACAAAGTTTCAAGGAATCATGTTCACATTTTTTTAACGTAAATACGAACGAAACAAAAAAGGATAAAATAAAATGACAAGCAAAAAGACAAGCAGAAAGCAAAAAGAAATGAACCCCAAATCAGAAGGATTAAAACGAAGCAAAGTGGGAAAAAACAATAAAAGATAAAAATCAGAATTAACAAAATTAAAAATTTCAAAAAGCCAAAAAACCTAACTCAAAAGCAAACCACTCACAAATACTCAGAACTAACAATAAACAATGTTCTTATCAAATACTACACTTGAATACCTGTCTAAAATAAAGAAACACAAATACGAAAAGCATGTAAAGATATTTTATGAAAAGTTAAAGATAGAAGAAAGGAAAGGAAGAGATGCTAAAACTGATTTGATGAATCTCTTCAATATGTTGGTGTATCTGAGGGTCTCCTTGGAGCAGCAAAGCGAGATACCTACCTAACGCACGGATTTTTTTTCACAAGAGGATAAGTTTGGTGCTAAAGATTATGGAAATGAGATGACACTGAAGCCAGATCCTAAAACTCGTCCTTTCTTTGTCGAGTATTTCTCTCCAGTGTACGAACGCGCCCAGGACTTGTTGGTTACCGTTGCCAAACCAATTTCACGACTTCGGTATATACAAGAGTATAAGTTGACTCCATACTCGCTTAAGTTGGAGTACTCGCTGGAGTTGACTCCATACTCGCTGTATACAGCCGCCACTGTTGGACAAGAGACTAAAGACATAATTAAAAATATTTGAGTAGACTGAGTAAGACTACATCCCCTGGCTCCATCTTAGGTCTATTTATTCCTGAAAACCAGAATTGTGTATGATTTTTATTTTGGTTATGAAATGGTATTTCAACTGTCAAGATACCATTGATATTTCAATACTCTACTAAAGAGCTAAATAAAACAAAATAGGATAGCCTAATTGGTCTTTCTAAAAAATATTCTCCAGTAGTTCTCACACTTTGCTACAGCTATCAGAAAAGTTGAACTTTTTAGATCTATATTATGCATTTTATCGCTCATTTTATTTGTAAGCTTGGTATCTGATAAGTCAAAAAACCGCATATTTGCCTAAAAGAATTCAAGAGGTTATTGTCCTATGTACTTTGTCCTACAGCAAAGTCAAATTAGCACTTACGCAAAATCGTTAGTTTGTGGAATCTCAGTATATTGATGTCATTCAGAAGCCGTTCAAAGGTCCAAAAATACAAGAAACCCTAGCACCTCCTATTGTCTCACGGTGCTAGGAAAAGGTTAGTCGAAGTTACAGCCGTATGTACAGTTCCGAAAAAGGCTCTCGTGTCGTGTAATTTAATTGTTTTGGTTGAGCACTAGATGGCCCAATCTAAAATGCAGAATACTGCCACTGACAGCATAATCTACCCGAATTATGTCAAATACCAAGGAAAATCCAAGAAAAACCAGTGTTTTGACTATTACGTATTACATTAAAACATTCACATAAACACAATCCGATGTAGGAGAACATACAATTAAATGGATTCAAGATCAACATTAGGGCATAATGGCTTTACGAAGTTCATACATTCCATCCATATCTTTGTTATGTGTCAACAAATCGTCCAGGCTCAGGTTAACAGCCACTTTGTTGTTACTGACCTTAAGTTTTTTATTAGGATCAAAATGTATGAAGCGAATTGGCTTGAACTTCAACAAAAAGCCTACATAGCCAAAATTCAATATGCTGAATAATATGACAAATTCAATAAGGAATATCTATCTGCCAATGCTCCTAAGAAAAAATTATTGTATACGATAAGTTCCAAATTTGTAAGTTTCTGATCAAATACCATGATATTGCTCTTGGAAAATAATTTCTCTGTGGCTCTACTTCTTGAGATACACGACTTGCAATTCTTAAAGGGTTCGAGGGCAATTCAGAGGGAAATACCATTTTCGTAAGCAAACATACTAAAACCTCTTTCGATTTGCCAGATGCAAAAGTACTTATACCTGCTCATAATGGCTCTAGACGCCAAGAGGCTCAGATGGTAGGAAGAAATTTAGAGCGAAAAAGGGTACCATATCAGAAGAGTACCAAGCGTTTTTTTTCACCTTAGTATCCCATGACACGACTGAAATGGATATTTTCAGAAACGTCAACGATTGTTGGTTAATTCAGTGCACTTCAAGACAATAATATAATTCACAGAGCTCTCGTTCTCTATTGGAAGATACTTATCGATCGCTGTTCAACACAGGCCAAGCACGAATGTAACCTACTTTTCAAGTTAGTTTCACAGACCCATAATAACGCCCCCTTGCTACCTCCCTCTGATATTAATGACGAAGAGTAATACGTCTATTTTGAATTCAAGTTTTGGTCTCCAGATTTCCGTATTCAGGACCTGTATGATAGGAGCATGGATACCTTCGTAGCTTCTTCTCCAACAAAGCATTACATAGTGCAATGCATACAGGCTTACCATTGGAGCCAATCTAAGCCTGTATAACAATGCATACAGGCTTAGATTGCAGGAGGGAGGCTACCACTGCCTCCTCCAATCTTCATTTTTGACATTCGAATTTAATACAGTATTTGTATAACAATGCATCCTGAATGATAACAATCTCTAAAAAAAAAAACACACCTTCGAATATTTCTCAAAGAGGTAAAGGGTCTGAAGTGTTGAAAAAGAATCGTAGGGTTATCACAAATATTCTTTTACAGGGTTTCCACCGCAGATGGCGGCAGGAGGGGGTGGGGTATTTCAAGAGGTCAATGCCCTCTTTCGCCATTGGGAAAGCAGAAGTTAATAAGAATGTTTAACTTAGTAATATGAGTAACCCGGAAGCACTCATAATATCCCCCTGTCTCTCTCCCTTTAAGAAGGTAAGCATAAAAATGTAATCTATGATGTCATATTTGAAATATTTCTGCAGCAAGATCAAATTTGCATTAGATCAAATGGTTCGTAAAAGAAACGGTCAAGGAATAATGACCCTCGTCAATAGAAACCAAAAGTCTACAAGAGTTTTGATTACCAATCTACAATGAGACACATAATGAACTGGGATACAATCAACCTGTTTTTTTGAAATCTTGAAAAGTGCCGACTGAATTGATTTTTGAAGTCTGAAAGAATTGCAATATGTTCTTGTCGTTGTAGGAAGGCTGCCAAGGACCTTACTTGTCAAAGGGTGAGTTTCAAACAGGCAAAGTGTTTGTATTTACCCAGGTTAATATCTCAATTTCATTAAACTTGGGGATCACACCCAAGTGACAGGAAGTCACAGAATTTTAATTTAATTACAACATCTCAATGGTTACAGGGTCCTTAAAAGAGTAGGAAATCAGGAAAACTAATTTTTTAACATTTACTCGTAATAAGCCAAGCTTTCTCGTCGTTTATTTGAACAATAACATCAATCCAAAATATATATAAAACACAAAAGAAATGAAATTACGACAAATACTTAAAAATTTGTTTAGTGGAGGGGAGTTTACAAAAAAAAAAACGGGAAAAATAGGCAACTGATATGGAAATGCATAATAAAAAATAAATTGCAGTAAGAACTGTAAGACCTGTATTATGAGAGTATCCCTGGATACATGCCTTCACCATGAGTACTGAATAGAAATACAGGCGTTAATATGAGACTTACCGTCTTCTTCTGTTCAGGGAGCGAGATCGGGTTCTTCTGCGTCGATCCCTTGACCTTGATCGGCGTCGTTTACGATCACGTGAAATAGAACGCGATCGGCGTCTCCGGCGGTCATCACGGCCCGTGCTTACACTCCTAGAAAGTGAGAATTGAACAAAAACTGAAAAATAGAACTATACAAAAACACAAAAGCCTACAAACAGAAACACAGAGAAATAGAAAGAATAAACAGAGATAACTGAAAAACAAAGCTCCTATTTTTACCAATATACACAATAGTAAACAATAAAAACATAATTCTCTCCTTATAGTAATGATACTAGCATGGTGAACACTAAGTTGTAATCTGCAAAGAACCTTGCATTACTGTAGAATCAGAGTTTCTACATTTAATTTTGTAACCAATCTACATGGTCTGTCAGAATTATAGACTATGAAGGTAACAACTATATAACTATAACATTGTTTTATAATTGTAACATTGAAAACAAAAAATGATCTATAAACAAAACCTTGAATCTTATATTATTAATAAATACGTTCTAATAGTAAGACGACACTGGCTACACATGGCGATTGATAAAAATCAAAAATTTTCTCGTTTAATTTTTGAAATGTCATTCATTTTTTCTGGCTTGGTTTTTTGTTTGTTGTCTTATTTTTCTTCAGCTTCCTTACCTTTCACTTCAAAAGTTTAGTTTTTTGTATTCACAAAAAACGCAATAGACTTTAGAAGGTTTACGGTTAGGGGGTTGGGAGGGGGGAGTAGCCAAAAAACACATACATAAAAAATACGTTCAAAATACATATGTGTCTACAAATAATGCAATAAACTTTATAAGGTTTACGGTTAGGGAGGAGGGGGGGAGAGCTAAACTCTTGTCTTTATAAATTTATGTCCGTTTTAAGTAGGACTTGGACTTTTCATTTTTGCTCGTTTTAGAATATACTTAACCATGTATATCAGTATTTATTATCCTTATGTTTGATGTGATTATTTATTTTAATTTCTGTTTGGTCTGGGTTCCATTTATTCTTTGATAGTAATTTCTAATGGTTCAAACTTTTAATTAATATAGAACTTTATTTCTGCTTGTCTTATCTTTTAATATAGCTCTTTCTTTTTCTTTGAAAAGCTCCTTATTTGGAATTTTATTTTTAAATTAATTAAATAGGCTAAGGGAGTCTTTCTCACTGAGGTAGATTATTCGAACGTGTGAGACCTTAAACTAAAGACAATATTTTAATACAAATAAAAGACAGTTCAACAACATTAAGCGTAATATTGGACGCCTTTTTAAGATTTTCTTCAAAGATCCCAATATTCTTGGTGCATCAATCAAAATTACTAAAATATCAAAGAATTAATAGAGGACTTTGATAAATATAGAAACAGAAATTGAGAATAAAAGCAAGCACAATACATATCCCTTTCATTCTTGAAAGATCAGCGGCTCTAGCACACTATTTTGGATCAATTCCCCAGTCACTATTCCTGCTTTGAATCTCAAAGACCCACTGAGACTAAAGCATAAACTAAATACAATTGTATCTCATAAAGTAAACAATATTAAATGAAAATGTTAATAAAATAAACAAATAAAATAAATATTTAATATTGCAGAAAAAAAGGACAAACTAAGTACAAAATCAACCTGTAACCTAGGATACCAAGAATGGATAATAAAGATTAAAATGAACTAAGTCAAAGAAAAAAAAAGACCAATTAAGTAGAAAAGAAAACCGGTAACCTAGGAAACCAAGAATGGAGAATCGAGGA
>JAQQPU010017109.1:0-10232 GCA_029168905.1 Artemia sp. Kazakhstan ARC1039 | reverse complement strand
CATAAGGTCATAACGCCTAGGGCATACAGGCCGTTATTACATAAGGTCATAACGCCTAGGGTGCATAGGCAGTCTTTACATAAAGTCATAACGTCTAGGGCGTACAGGCCGTCGTTAGATAAGGTCATAACGCCTAGGACATATAAGCCGTCATTACATAAGGTCATAACGCCTAGGGCGTACAGACCATCATTACACAAGGTTATAACGCCTACGGCGTTATAGGCCTTCTGGCAAGGGATAAGTTGGTCTGGAGATTGCAGCTCAGATTAGGCCCAGCATCTAATTATAAAGGTTTTATAGTTGGTTAAAATTAGGCACCGATCCCGGAACAGATGACATGGTCTCTTTGGAAGAGTCGCTGAACCTTGTATACGAAGTACTGGGTGACACCATTTGCCCCAGGCCTACCATTACAATCCAACAGCCTCGCTTGGCGGCAGAGCTGGTTTTGGCAATTGAGCCATTCAAAGGAAAACAGCTTATCAAGTTACCTTTCTCCCCAATGCTGAAAAACTTCATCAAGCAGCGCTCAGAAGAATTGCAGTCAACTATACACAATAAGCCATTCTCAGAACGTGATAATTCCTTTGATCCTCTTGGCATAAGTAGAGAGGGAGGTGCTACTCCGAACCCACACCATATATGGGCATAGAGTCCCTAGGGAGATGGTTTTCTCACTGAGAATGAAAAAACAGGATTTTTCTCACTTGAAAAAAACAGGAATTTTCTCACTTTTATGGATGTTTCTTGGACGGTTATGTGTGTTGGTCAATTTATTTGATGTTTTTCATGGATGTCAATATCAATTTATGTCTGTTTTATGGTTTTTGTCAGTGAGAATGAAAAAACAGGAATTTTCTCACTTTTATGGATTTTTCTTGGACGGTTATGTGTGTTGGTCAATTTATTTGATGTTCTTCATGGATGTCAACATCAATTTATGTCTGTTTTATGGTTTTTGTCAGTGAGAATGAAAAAACAGGATTTTTCTCACTTTGATGGATTTTTTCTGGATTATTGAGTCTAACGGGGAAAGGGTCAATGACACTTCGTTCAAGATCAATTGATTTGTTGTTGTTGTAAGTGCACGTTCGGGGCGAATGTTAAGATCCAGGAATAGGAAGACAGGATCACATGTTTCCTTCTCAGCCAATCAGAGACTTGGATACATCCCCCTTCTCATCCAATCAGAGGCTCGCTTACATATTAGCGGCGGAGGTTTGCGGAGAATATGAGGAAAGGATTTTTGCTATAGTTTTATTAGTCTGTGAATAGAATTCAAAGGAGTGAGAAGAAGAACAGTTTGACTTTACTAATTTGGATATATATTTGTGTGTTGATGAGTGGAATGTTTACCCTATTAGAAGTTGATAGTGAAGTTAATGGCAATAATACAAGAGCACCAAACATTGCGGTGGAAATCACGAGAGGATCACGGCTTTGTCTGGAATGGGATGAAGTATATGCAAGATATGTAATATCATTGAGCAAATTTAAAATGGAGGATCAATTATGTTTCGCTGCAAAAGTTGATATAGCACACGTGAATAGACTTCAATGTGCTTTAAGTGCATTAGTGAAACATATCGAAGACAATAAACTGTATCACTAATTCTACATGCTTTTTATTATTGTTGTTGTTGTAATTATTCAATAAAATTGTTCCGAAATCGAAAATGTTCCCTTTCTTTTCTGGTCAAGTTAGGTTAGGGCTAATGAATCAGGGTCAGTCTGGAGTCAGCAGTCAGAGTGAAAGGATTGAAAAATGAATAAATTTGAGAAAGAGAGAATTAGATCAAATCTAGTGTTTATGGAAAAACATTTGATTTTGGATGAGGATTTTCTCGAGTTATCTCTTCAACGCAGGATATTCTCTCGTTGGGGAACACTTGACAATATAATGAGGACTGATTCTCCCCCATTGGACTATTGTGTGAAACTTTTAAAATGTGATTCAAATGCTTATAGTCAATTTATTGATATATTAATTGAAACAAAGCAGAATAATATCGTGGATATACTTTTGAAAACATTGCCAACGGATTCAGTGTAGATGGCTCCACCCTTCGAAAAACTTAACGTCACAGAGCTACTCCTCTCCCCATTCCTCCACCTTGAATTTATGGAGCGAGGACGATCAGTTTCGTTTTAGCTGTGAGAGAGTTGACATCGGAAACCAATAATGTTTTATACATGTCCATTGTACATGTACACTCTTGGCAGTTGGACTCAATGTGAGAATTGTACAATTATTGATGACTATAGTTAAAATTTTAAATTATGTAATCCTTGTAAATTACATAGAGGCTATGCAGTACAAATTAAAGGATGTAATTCATGTCTTGAAGAGATTTGTGACTCGCACCCTAGAGGACACCTGTGCTCCAATTGTCACTATGATAAATGTGATCAGTGGGAGAATACTTACCCCCGCAATGATTGGAAAGAATCCCAAACGCGATTTTAGTTTATTTCTACGAAATTATTCTGGGAAGAGGAATTTGGTCTATGATTCAACTGTTGGGGTAACAAGACAATTTGGTTTCTACGTCATCGTTGTGACGACACTGCCTATTATGGCTATAACCCAGGTGATTTTTATTTGGCAGTTACCGAATGTGATTCACCATTTGAAAACACTGTATGTGATATTGCTTCAAATAGACAGATTGAAACTCGTGAATTTCATAATATGAATGCAAATAGTATCATTGACTATACAAAGAGATATGACAAGAGTGAAGTTACATTGTACTGTAGAAAATGTGACCCTGACTTTGCAGTCAATCAAGATCAATATACAGTGAATCCAAATGATTTACCAACATTAGTGGTTCAAGACAGTTGCCTATACATCGAAGAAGAAGAAGAAATCTAAAGTGAAGATTTAAAGACATTGTTGTATATATATATGCATTTTATTAACAAACAAATTCACAAACATTTTTTAAGCACTTTACTCTTAGGGCACTGAAATCAATACTGTATAGGTCTGAGAGGATATTTTCCACTAGAAAGTCGTTCAGACGTGGATTGTCACTATAAATGTGGAGAAACTGCTTGTAAGTATAGCCGCGACAACGGAACACAAAATATAGTAGTGCATGGAAGCCACAGCTTTTAGTCGTTAGATCCTGCACCCTCTTCCGATTTTCAATAATAGTTTTCCCACTGCTCGCAATATAGTTGCTGATGTCGGGTGTGTAAAATGTATAGGGTAGACCAAGAGGATCAAAACATTCAATCGTCTTTATTGTTTGAAAGATGCACAGCCAATGACCCGTCAGCACAGTCGATGGACTGCTATTAACAATAATCAAGGTATTGTTGACACTTTGAGTTTTTCCAAGAAAATCCGAGGGTAGATAATAGGATTTGTACTGGGACATGTAGGGGTCCATGTTAAATACATTGATTATTTGACTGGTGTTCATGGCGCCAAGTCTAGTAGAACACTGCCTTCGGGAGTGATTTCCCAATAGGTTTCATATTGATTTAGTGAGATTAGTGCAATACTCTCAGCCAATGGATCGGCAAATGTACACTCTAAACGCACACTCCCCGTACGTACTATACTCATATCCTGTGTGCCAGACAAATCCAGAACAATGATACCATGTGTTTTGGCAAACATATCTTCGGTTATACCATTTTCAAATAGTTGCGAATCATGATCTAGGGTTTGCATGGTCAACTCATACAATGTTCTATAGGATTTATCAAAAGATAGATTGTAGAGTGGGATACCGTTTACTTTGCACACAAGAGATGAAAGTCCAAACATCTCGAATTTATGAGGGCATCCAGTCCACGATCCTATTGCATTGGCGCTTTTTACAAATGCCAAAGCGAGTTTTGACGGAATTTCACCACTGATAAAGGATGAATCGGTGAAGGTGCGTGAGCCCATGGCAATATGACGTTGATTGGTGATTGTATGAGGAACAAATAGTTTAATATTATTTCCATTGGCTCTCAGTTTTTCCACGGCCAAAGCAACAGAACTCATGACCTGTTGTTTGCGTACATGAAGTATTGCTGAGGTGAGGGAGAGACTTACATCAGGATTGGCAGCAAGTTCTTTTCTCAATATGAAATTGGATGGTGCAAGCGTCAGTTTTATATCCACTTTAACATTGGGTGGCAGTCATTGGGGTATATTAAATATTCCATGATATATTTTTCCAACTAGATGTAATTCACTAGTTGTAGCATTTTAAAGTGCATCTGTACTATCAGTATTAGTAATATATTCATATTCAATGGAGGTGCCTCTCAATTCCTTGTATGAATTGGGTGTCATCAGCATGAATTGCATATAGCTTGTATAATTTGAGAGATTGTTGCTTGTGCTCACCAGCGTCCCATTGATGTAGACACTAATTTGACGAAATAGATTATGTAATATACAATTTTCATAGGATATTCCATCGGCCCGAATTGGCATTGTATTATCGGATTTCCGGACTTTCATTTGTAAATCTATAAATGTTGAAGACATGTCCATAAAGTAGTCTTCATTGGAATAAATTTGAAAGTGGATATTATCGGAGAGGGGTTGTTGAGGATAAAATTGTTCATAGTATCCATGCTTGACACTCACATCAACATTTTCAGCATTGAATAGATTCAATGAGGCGGTGATTGAAGGTTGAGAATCCTTATGCGGTAGGTAGGACATCTTAAGAGAAGAAGTCTAGTTTTGATCTAACAATTTTCTTCCTGGGGCTTCTTCTTCTGTTTACACTACGTGTCGACTTTTTCCTTCTTTTCTTTGATAAGAGGGGTGATGTCTTTCGTTTCCGACCTGAGTGGAGACTGATGAGTGATGCATTATTTCTTGACCTTTTTAACCCTTTACCATTTTGTTTTAATATCTCGCCAAGGGTTCGCGCACTGGACCTAAGATTTTCCGTAGCACTTTTTTTTAAAATCCTTGCCAGAGCCCCAATCGTATAGTGTAGAGTATGCAAAATCTGTCGCAGCCGGTACAAGATATTTTCTAGCCAGTGGTAGTGAAGAGCGAAACAGCTTAGCAAACCAACTGCCAAGACCGTAGCCAGACATTGACGAGCGACCTTTGTAATAGTCCATTCCATTGCCCTGTTGTCTTGGGCCAAGAGTATTAACATAGCAGTCAATATCAGGACAAGTGAATACCACTTTTCTATTAGACATCTTGTTTTTGAACGATGGGACGAAAATGGCATGTAATCACAGCCAAACCTTTTGAAATTGCTATGGGATCACCCAATTCAGTTCTTAGTGTTAACTGACAGAGTTCCAAATAGGAAGTGTTTACGGGAATATATTGAAGATGCTTTATATTGTAGTGGTGAATATGCTCTTGATTGGTTTTTCGTTCAAGAACTCGTAGGAGGGGAACATTTGAATTACCAACCCGAGATGTTTCCACAAATGAAGCGTACAGAAATATACAAGTGTCTGTGGAGAAGGCAGGCGGGTAGTCGGCAAAAATGAAATTAGTGTTTCCGGCACTTTTACCATTGATTATATTGAGCTTAAAGCCAAGAACATCCTTTAGGTTATCATTGAGAATAACCTTTTCTCTGGCAATAGGTGAAATAATGTAGATCTTAGCCTCCTCCTTTGAATAGTTGAAATGAAAAGCTCCTTTTTTACGAGTGGAAATTCTTTTATTAATAGAACGACATAAATCATTCATGCAGGTGAGTTCCTCGTAGGGTAATTCAATATATGGATAATCCATCAAATTGATTTTTTGAATTTGTTCTTGATCACTTGAGGATGGTGGCGGCCAATCATAGGGTCTAATTTTTATTTCATATTTACGATCTTTTCTCAGGATGTCATAGGTATTTTTGAGAATACAGTCGACAAGAGCCACTTCATACTTTCCGTTTTCGAATTTGATGGTGGGGGAGAGTTTCGTTCAAAAATCACTTGTTCTATTCAAGTCATTGTGGAGAGGATCAGAAACATTGGACATGAAAGTCACATAGAAATCATTGGGCATTGTTAATATCTTCAGCACTGACCCAAGAATCAAAATCTGAGCTGTATCCTAGCCAGCGAACAAGCAACTGTCTCTTGCCCCTACGATTACGACTCTTTAATATCTTTTCAACTTTATAAATTTCACTAGTGTTTCTAACTTTTTGCAGTTCATATTCATAAAAACCACCGAGAATCTCATCATCTTTGGTGTCTCGCAGTCGATATGTCGTGGTTTCGGTGTCCAGGATTTTGGACACTTTATAAAGTTCGGTGCTCCATAAATAACTCGCCTTTTTAAAAATGTTGGTGGTTCTATTATTTCGAACAGTATCACCGACATTGAATTTCTTCTTCACATTTTTTTTTTCTTTTTCGCCATTGGAATATTGCTTTGGAAAAGCATCAAATGTATTTTCATTGCAGTGAACATCCCGAGGGCTTGAGTTGGACAGAGGTCGATGAGGTCGATGGTTGTATATCCGCATGATTTTATCTAAATCATGAATAAAAGCCGGTGTATTTTTCAGGCTACAATATCTTGAAATTAATAGACGAATCGTTCTTATTAATCGTTCAGCCAATGCAGCCTTTATCGGGCTGTGACTATGATAAAGTGCTGTATTATATTTCAATATAACCTTTTGCACATGGGGATTAACAAATTCACTGCCACGATCCGATTGAATTTTTCTATATGAATCCTGTTCAAGAATACTTTCAGTGGCTCGAGCAACTTCAACACCTCTCTTTGATCGAAATGGAATGGCATAGGCATAGCGACTAAAGACACTGATTGCCACCAGAATATATTTGTAGGGTGCATTGTGACGCTGTTGAACTGTGTCTAAAGTTAAAAGATCCGTTTGCATTATATGCAGAGGGAAAAAAGCTTTAGTTTGTCGATATTGTTTGCCACGAAGCCTGTGATTCCGATGCAGTGTGTAACTCGGTTCATTCTCTAGATACTGTTTTGCTTTTTTCAATGTGCTGCCGGAGACAACTTTAGAAAGCGTTTTGGGAGAACTTAAACTTCCCGCTTCACCAATATTTTCATAAAAACCTTTCAGAACTTCATCCATTTTGAACTCAAACACGTAGTGTAATGTCCACTCCCCTTTTGCACACTGGAGGGTGAATCAATTCATCTTCGCTTTGGACTAGCAGCCAGAGGTGTTGTAAAATCATTGCTGCTGTTGCTAGTATTTTCCAATATTGAATCTTCTTCTTCTTTTTTAAATGATGTTGGTGTTGTTGGAGGACTATATTCTCTTAGTTTCTTTAGAATTTGCCTATTGCCAATAAGACTTTTGGGAAAGTTTGATACAGTTAGAAAGGTGTATAGATTATTGTCAAATGATAAAAGTCCTTTACGATTCGTCACCATATCATAAATTAAATCAACTAGATTATAACTTTTTCCCTGAATTATAATTCGCTTCCCTGTGCTGTCGACTTGAACTTGATCACCAGTTTCCAACATGAGATATGATAATACTCTTTACTCTGTTCTCGATAGGTCAGTGGCAATAGGTTTCCAATTTTCGATACAATTGAATTCAATTCCTTCTCCTTTGATTGTGCAGAATCTTGCGGTGATGTTTCCTGTTTGGAGGGATTGGCGACAGCGGTGGGTCTCTCACGATAAGGTTTATGCTTGTCCACACGTTGCAATGCATCTTGAAGTAAAAGCAGTTTTTGTCATCGGCAATATTCTCATCATTAATGAATTTGCTTAGATTTTCTTCAAAATGTTCGACGGGCGAGAGGACAAGTTGAAATGGTGTCAATTTATAGGGTTTTGCCATTTTCTAGAGAAACTGTTTACAAGTCCTGCAATTATTGGCAGTAAAAGTGTGAAAAAGCTACCGCCCGCTTGAAGGAGACGTTTTCTTTTAAAATTTTTTCCCTTGTTTTTACAAGCCAAGGCGCGTACAGTGGAACGATGTTGCTTTGTCTGTTGTCTAACACCTTCTGGCAGTTGAACATTGCCCTCAGTTAAATTTAAACAAAGTTCAGATATTAGATTAATGAAATCATTATCAACACCATGTTTGAGTATGGCCTTCCTAAGCAAGGGTTTTGAAGTGCTTAAAACGGAAAATAAATGCCGTTGTTCGTGTAGTTTCTTCAGTGTCATAACGCCAACTAATAGTCTTTTCTACTGTTCACCGGAAGATATACTGTAATTTCATTGTCGAAAATGTCGGTGACTACACGTAGATCCTCGGGTGTGCTCTGATTAAGATCCAGCAAAATGTAACCGTAGGGTTTATTAGGCGCCTGAGTGTACGCTGACAACAGAAATTTTTTGGGCGCCGGGGTATATCTGTTTATTGAGAGTTATTAACGAGCTAGAATCACGAACAACTCGATAGATAATATAGATGGTGCAATTCAAAGCAAGGGTTCGCATACATTTGCTCTGATGAAACAGATTGTGAAGAACTAGGGTTATGGAAATGTGTTCATGATGGGAGCGAACGATGAACAGTTGTAGTATTTCCTGTGAGAACTGTTCAATGGATTCAGCCAAATCATCAATAATCAGCCACGAGTTCGATTCAATACTATTGAAAACATCAAGTCCCCGTATGAATTGTATTGATATGGTTGTGGCAATAGCTTTTATTTGATCATAGGACTCCTGCCAAATACTATTGCAATAGTAGATTTTTTTCGGCTTTTCCAAAAACATTTTATCGCAATTTTGAATTATTTTAGCTAAAAGTGTTGTTTTCCCCGACATTGAGGGACCACACAGAAACGTTCTGAAGGGTGTTTTAAATTGATACATGCTGCTGCTGCTGCTGTTGTCAACAGTCGGACTACAACTAACTGTAAGTCATACGTGTCCAATGAATAAGTAGTAGTAGCAATAATTTTCCCATAGATCTATCTACGTTAACAAGAATAACAACAAAAAACAATATTTCATGGTCATTTATTTCGGCAACATGAAAACTCTATTTATTCAACATGAACAACATAAGAATAACACTTTATGTTCAACAAGAACCTGACAATATTTCATGGTCATTTATTTGCAACATGAAAACGCCTATTTGGTCAACATGAACAATTGACAACGATAAAAATGACACTTTAAGTACAACATAAAATAAATAAAAAGACTTTTGTGCATCAACAGCAATAACACTATCTGTACAACACTTATTGTCTTTAAACACTTTTTTTTTGTCCATCAACATGAACACTTTATGTACACGGTAGCGCACTTTTCTGTACAACAACAACAAGAGCACTTGAAAAAAACACTTGGAACACGAACTAGCACAGTTGAACATTATGAATTTAAAAGTGGGGTCCCCCCCAGGACCGCAGGGCCAAAGGCCGGCAGCGGACGGGACCCTCCCACCCGCATCCCCCAAGGGCCGGCCGTGGGAAGGGCCCCCCAGCCCCCTGGGAGCCGCGGTGGAAAAAACAGTACAATAGTTGTCGTCACTGCGGCAGGTTAGGTTGGGTTGAGGTTGGGTCAGTGGTGATGGTTAGATTGGGTTAGTTAATTTATGAAAGGGTTGGAGCATTTAATTTATGAACGGGTTGGATGGTTAGGTTAGTTTGTTAGTTGGTTTGGTTAGTTGGTTAGGTTAATTTATCCAGACCAAGTTGATTGCGATAGTCTCTGCATTCAACTCGGTCTGAAATACGGTAGTGACCATGAGGCAGGACACTCACACCATTCTTGAGCACATAGACTTTGTCGGATATACACGACATTGCTTTTTTTCCACTCTTACAGTATAATTTCTATACTGTAGAGAGCGAATTGCAAGCACTTGTGCTCTCGGCACTAGGCTACTTTCTACACAGTCTTTGTACACGCTCATGTTGAAATTGCTCTTTACAAAATGTGTAGGCACCCCTTTACTCGCCTTCTTTTCATCCCAATTAAGTGTCTTAACGCAATAAACTTTAGGACCCGGGAACACCCCCTGGATATCAAATCACTCCCCGTCTCTGATTTTAACATTAATAGTTGGTTGGGGGCTTGACGTTTCACCAACTCGGGGTAGAGGGACGGATTCCAGTTGGTGAAATCCATCCGCGAGCTGATGTCATCCCCATTTTCTAAATCACCCAATAAATCTTCGGTTTTAACTTTTAACAGCAGAGAATCTGTATCCCCATAGTAAACTTGAACCTCCCCCTCCCGTGGCCATTGCACCTTGCACACATTGTAAAAAAACGACAACATGAGCTTTTTGGAAATTTCTAGTACTGAACTGCCG
>JAQQPU010017108.1:0-19088 GCA_029168905.1 Artemia sp. Kazakhstan ARC1039 | reverse complement strand
ATTCTAATCCTCTGATTGGGTGTCATCTTGTTCGTACCGTTAGTAGGTCAATGACAATGTCATGTTCGTTTTCACTGACCATGTTGTGCCACTCCCGTTAGTATTCAATGCCCATATATGGACTCCCCCTGTGCTATAAGGGCTTTTGGCTGTGATGTTACTCCCCCTGGATTCAATAATGGGTTCCTACTATTGTAACACCTAATAAGCGCAAATACCGTCCTATTATTTAAGGTTTTTGATTCATGTGCTAACATATCAAATAGTTTGTGGCAACGAACTATAAGAAAGTAGTGACACGGCTCAATAGTAACCGAAACTCTAAAAAATAGAATTTTGATATCAATCGATATATCGTCGGATTATTATGCTGATTCCAAATATATAAGATCATTGAGTATAGTGCCTGTGTATTATGCAGAACATACTTGAGAACTAAAGCTATGTCATCTTGATGAGTCAATTACTTTCAACTTTTTTAGCGTTAAGTCAAAAATTTCTACCTCTTTAGTTAGAGTCCCGCTTAATATTCTAACATTTGTGACATGTTTCAAAGATAACATTCCAAGAAAGTCTGGTCTTTGCAGACAAGCATAATCAATATATACAACGTCCCACATGCCATAGCAAATAAAATGGTATTTTGATTTCGATATAATCAAAGGGCTGTGCTATAAGGGCTTTTGGCTGTGATGTCACTCTCCCTGGATTCAATAATGGGTTCCTACTATTGTAACACCTAATAAGCGCAAATACCGTCCTATCATTTAAGGTTTTGGATTCATGTGCTAACATATCAAATAGTTTGTGGCAACAACCTATAAGAAAGTAGTGACACGGCTCAATAGTAACCGAAACTCTAAAAAATGGAATTTTGATATCAATCGATTTATCATCAGATTATTATGCTGATTCCAAATATATAAGATCATTGAGTATAGTGCTACCAATAAAAATCTACGAACCTGTGAAAATTTTGAATTAAGAGGGAAGAAACACCCCTTGAAAGTAAAATAGTTTTAATTAAAATAACACCATTAGATTCAGTGTATCAGAGAACACTACTATATAAGTTTCAAGCTCCTGTCTGCAAAAATATTTAATTTTGTATTTTTTTGCCAGAAGAAAAATCACGGGTGCGTGTCATTTTTTCCCCAGGTATTATCGTATAGAACCAACGCTCCTAGAACATCGGGAGAGGGCTCATTTAACAGAAATAAATTTCTATTGCCCCTTTCATTTGACCAAAAGATCAGAGGGCTTCTAGCCTCCCTCTCGCGTCCCTCTTTTCCCTAAATTGTCTGATCCAAAGTTTGAGATAGCCATTTTGCTTAGCATAGTTGAAAGGTTCCAAAACCCAGAGGTTTTGTTTATAGTCTAAAAGTTATACCTTAAGCCTTAACATGACCCCTCACAGCCCCTAGGGATAGGTCTGGGGATAAAAGTATGCTAAGGATAATTTTTCAGGCTGAATCGTCGGCAACAAATTTTACAGAGGGGAGGGGGAAATTTTCAGAAAGGATTGAACTGTCTTCGAGGAATTTTTAGGGGGGGGGGGTATTTTAGTTGGAGGAACTTTCCACGGAGGAGTTTCCGATGAGGGGAGGGAATATTTCATAAAGGGGGAAAACAATCAGAAATTAAATATAAAAAAACGAGTATTGTCAACTGAAAGTAAGTAGCAACACTAAAGTTCAAAATGAATAGAAATCATTCCGTATATGTAGGGTTTCCCCTCTCCTTAATACCTGGCTCTTACGCTAAAGTTTGACTTTTTTTTTAATTTTTAAGAACGACTCCTGAAACACAAGGGCTGTTTAATTAGAACAGGCAGTTTTTTTAAAAGTGCTAAAAACTTTAGCTTGAAGAGAAAGGTATTGAGGAGGGTGGGGGGGGGACTCCTTCATATATGGTATAATTTCTGTTCGTTTCGAGTTTTAATGTTGCTCCTTACTTTCAGTTGAAAAGACTTGTTTGCTTTTAATTGATGTAGAATTGCCTCTACTTATAGTACCATTCTGACTTCTCGTTATTTTCACTTTTCTATACATTTTTTTAAGCAGTTCTAAAAAAGGAGTTGTCATAAAAGTACTAAAGATTATCACTGAGATTAATCGTATTTCACGCAACACCAGCGCTACTTGTGGGACATTAATCAGTGTATTTGTGTGCTGCTGGCTGCACGAACTGTCTGCTACAAGTAGGATAAAGTAAATCCGAACAATATAGGCTATGTATTAAATAAAAAAACAACAATTTTTTTCAACAGAAAGTAAGGAACAACATTAAAACTTAAAATGAACAGAAATTATATAAAGATGGTTGCCCCCTCCTTAACACCTCGCTTTTTATGCTAAAGTTTCTTAGTACTTTTAAAAAAGCGTCTTATTTTTCTAACTAAACGGCCCTTGTGTTTCAGGAGTCATTATTATGGAATTGGGACAAAATTCAAACTTTAGCGTAGAAAAGTGAGGTGTTAAGGGGGACGCCCTCTTTACATACGTAATAATTTCTGTTCGTTTTAAGTTTCAATGTTGCTCCTTACTGTCAGTTGAAAAAACTTGTTTTTTTTATTTAATTTCTTATCTTTTTTAAAAAATGTCATAAAATCTGGCCCCACCTCCTCGGAGAAACCCCCTCCCCACGGAAATATCCTCTAGACAATTCAATCCCGGTGAAAACTTACCCTGGACAGTTACTCTTAACCACTCTGCACGTAAAATTGAGACGGAAAAGAGAAAGCAAGACATATAAAAAGAATTTTGTATAAGAATTCTTGTAAATTTCCCCGGTGTATAATTTCCCCTGACAAGTTCACTCCCTGAAAACTTCTTCCCCATGGTAACTTCCCCCGTGGAAAACGCCCCAGCACAAAATTTGTCCTCCCTCACCCGAAAATGTATGCCTACATTGCAATAACAAATACCATGCGCAAACAATGGACAAATTTTATAACTTAAAGAACTTTCCCCTGGGGCTAGGAGGGGGGGTCATGTTATACCCAAGGGCATAGTTATTCGGCCTTTCAACTATGATGAACAAAATGGTTATCACAAATTTTGATCGGATGAGTTTGGGAAAGAAAGGGCAGGAGGGGGTCTAGTTACAATCCAATTTGTTGGTCACTTAAAAAGGGCACTAGAGCTATTAATTTCCGTTTGACCAGTAGGGGCTGTTTCTCCCCTTTTTCAAAAATCAGGAAAATTTTCTCAGGCTCGTAACATTTGATGGGTAAGACTAAAACTTAATGAAATTCATATATTTGAAATCAGCATAAAAAGTCGAATCTTTTGATATTTATTTATTGGTATCAAAATTCCGTTTTTTAGTTTTTCGGTTACTATTGAGCCAGGTCGCTCAATGCTTACAGTTCGTTACCACGAACTATTTGATATTTTTCTCACATTTAGAAATTTAGTGTGCACATATAAGCGGTATCAATCTATACTCTTTTTCTATTGTTATCAGTTTTAACAAGCAGTACAAGGAGACAAGCTTTGCTGGGTGCATGGAATTTTAGACATAAAAATGACATTCAGTATACCCTGGAACCTCTAAAAATGTACACCCTCAACACCATGATTCACTCATTAAAACACTTCGGTTTAATTTTTCCAGATTAATTTTTCTAGCCAAGATGCAAAGGAGATGATATTTTTAAACTCTGATCGGCATCCCTGGCAAGTTTGAATTAATGCAAGGTTTCTGCCATAATGGTGCCAAGAATTTTCAGATTTTCTGGATATTTTCTGAATTTATCAGACAATGTCCGATGGGTAAGTAAATAATTTTAGCTTTATTTTTCGAAAACTGGAAATGAGATGTAGTTAAATGTGGGAAAGTTATTAAGTAGGGAATAATTAAATAGTTTCCAGGGGAGAAGTAAGAATTTTGTTTTTAGGTTCAATTTTTTTTCTTGTGAAGTTTTATGTTGTTTTTAGACTTATTTCTCACGAATCGTAAGTTAATAATCCAAATAATGCTAGTTGAAATAAAATAGGAAAATTTTGTATAGATTATAAGCTAAAGCTATATGCAGGCATTAAATGGGCTGACATAGAACTGTGGGTGCAGTGATTATTATGTTTAGAAAGAACATTGATCTTGGGAGTGGGCTGCCTCTTCTTTTATTTTGCCACCTGATATCTGTGTTTCAAGATTAATCAGACAGTTCGTGGTAACGAACTAGGAGTAAGGAGTGACTCGGCCTAATAAGTAGAGTGTAACATTATACTTTGCTTGATGCCCTAGGGATCACAGTGCTATTTGCTTGATGCTCAACGCCTTTTCAAGAGAGTGAGTACCCACTCGCAATGTCGTATGGATTTACCTAGTTTATGTTCCTTGCCATGCTACTTGCTTGATGCTCTACACCTTTTCAAAGAGAGTGAGTATCCCCTCGCAATGTCGTATGGATTTACCTAGATTATGTTCCTTGCCATGCTACATGCTTGATGCTCTACACCCTTTCAATGAGAGTGAGTATCCCCTCGCAATGTCGTATGGATTTGCCTAGATTATGTTCCTTACCATGCTATTTGCTTGATGCTCTACACCTTTTAAAGAGAGTGAGTATCCAAGGCAGATGTCAAGGCTAACCCCTTGGGCACTCTCGCGGTGGAACGAACTATATCTAGGTCATTCTCTACATCCTCCAAAGAGAGTGAGTATCCCCTCGCAATGTCGTATGGATTTTCATGGACCTATAGACCTTTTCAAAGAGGGTGAGTATCCCCTCGCAATGTCGTATGGATTTGCTTGCCTTACGTTCCTTGGCACCTTTCCAAGGCTATCCCCTTGGGCACTCTTGGGGTTGAACGAACTTTATCTAGGTCATTATCTACACCTTTTAAAGAGAGTGAGTATCCCCTCTCATATAGGTAATACTTCTATAGCAGCTCTACACCTTTCAAAGATAGTTATCCAGGTCATTCCCTAGAGCAATCTTGAGGTCGAACGAACTTTATCTAGGTCATTCTCTATTAGTCTTTGCACAGACGTATAGGAACCAATGAAACGTATCAGGTTGAATGAACTTTATCTAGGTGATCCCCTAGGGCCGTCTAAACCTTTTAAAGAGAGTGAGTATCCCCTCCCAATGTCATATGGATTCTATAGAGGCACTAGGAACCACTAAAGCATATCAAGTTGAATGAACTTTATCTAGGTCATCCCCTAAGGCCCTCTACACCTTTTAAAGAGAGTGAGTATCCCCTCCAAATGTCATATGGATTTGCGTAAGACCATAGGAACCACTGAAGCGTATCAAGTTGAATGAACTTTATCTAGGTAATCCCCTAGGGTACCCTTGAGTTGAACGAACAGATTTCTTTGGCCTTGAGTATGGATATAAATTGCTTCAAATTACAATTTTGTATAGTTTGAAAAGCTAACTTCAAGGATGTACGGGGTTTTCGATTGTGAATTCATTGGCTTGAAGAAGTCATCTTGTGGGGTGATTTTTGAATGAGCGTTTTTATTGCTTACTACAGATCGTAGAGAAGTCTCTTGTTATCACTGGCATATCAACTACAATATGTATGCTTACAATAGGGACATGTGGCGCAATACATTATGCGTTATAAACAAACTAGGTTTATAAGATAGAGTGATACCCCCGTTCTATGATGGAGGGAAGGATCTATCCATGGTACAAGAGGAAGTTAGAGAAATATGTAGTTTTTTGGTCTAACAGCACTATACACGAAAGGGAATGTACCCACTGATAAACTTTTAATCGACAAATGCAAATATGATATACCAATATTCAACTTGGAAGGTTTTAATTGTGAGGTATTTCCGTGTAAAATACACAACCCAGAGGACGAGGTTCGATTTTTTAGCAGATGGGTGCCGATAAATATTCCTTCTCGGAGTATATGTAAAAGATATCCCAGGAAGAAGAACAACAACAAAATTTGTGATATAGATTGGGATCAAACCAAGTGGATGATGAAAGATGATGAATTTTTATAACACCCATCACCCCCCATGACTATCCAACGGTCTTTTTAAAGACCATCATATCTATAAACACTTCTTAACCATGCCTGTCATTGTTGGTTTGTATGTGTGAATCAATATATTTGCATGTGTTTTTATCTCTCCCACTCTCCTTGCCTATGTGTTTGGGTGGATGTTTGCTTCTCCCAGTGCCTGTCTCTGTCGGTTTGTATGTCAGAATCTATATATTTATGTGTTTTTTTTACTCTCTCACTCCCTTTGCTTATGTGTCTGGGCGGATGTTTGCTTCTCCTAGTGCCAAGAGATTGTTACTTACTTACTTACATCTCTTTACCTATGTGTCTGGGCGGGTGTTTGCTATTCCCAATGCCTGCCATTGTCGGGCTGTAGTCTGAATCTAAGTATTGGTATTTGTTTTTTTTTGTCTCTCTCCCTCTCTTTGCATGTGTCTCTGGGCAGGTGTTTTCTGTCTGAATGTCTGTCTGATGTCTGAATCTGTATATTTGTATGCGTTTTTTGTCTCTCTCACTTCCTCTGCTTTTGTGTCTGGGCGGGTGTTTGCCTATCTCAATACCTGTCATTGTTGGTTTGCATCTCAGAATCCATATATTTATGTGTTTTTATCTCTCCCATTTCCTCTGTTTACGTGTCTGGGCGGAAGTTTGCTTCTCCCAGTGCCTGGCTTTGTCGGTTTGTATGTCAGAAACTATATATTTATGTGTTTTTGACTCTCTCACTCTCTTTGCTTATGTGTCTGGGCGGGGTGTTTGCCTATATCAATGCCTGTCATTGTTGCTTCGTATGTCTGAATCTATATATTTGCATGTATTTTTGTCTCTCTCACTCTCTGGGCCTATGTATCTGGGCGGGTGTTTGCTTATCTCAGAACCTGTCTTTGTCGGTTTGTATGTCAGAATCTATATATTTATGTGTTTTTCACTCTCTCACTCTCTTTGCTTATGTGTCTGGGTGGGGTGTTTGCCTATCTCAATGCCTGTCATTGTTGCTTTGCATGTCTGATCCTATATAATTGCATGTGTTTTGTCTCTCTCAATCTCTGGGCCTATATGCCTGGGCAGGTATTTGCTTATCTCAGTGCCAGTCTTTGTCGGTTTGTATGTCAGAAACCATATATTTATATGTATTTTTCTCTCTCACTTCCTCTGTTTATGTGTCTGGGCGGGTGTTTGCCTAGTGTGTCTGGGCAGGTGTTTGCTTATTCCAATGCATGTCTTTTTCGGTTTTTGTGTCTGATTCTACGTATTTGTATGTGTTTTTGTCTCTCTCACTCTTTTTGCCTGTGTGTCTGGGCAGGTGTTTGCTTATTCCAATGCATGTCTTTTTCGGTTTTTGTGTCAGAATCTATGTATTTGTATGTGTTTTTGTCTCTCTTAGTCTTTTTACCTGTGTGTCTGGGCGAGTGGTGGCTCATTTAAATGCATGCCTTTCTCGGTTTTTGTGTCTGAATCTAGATATTTGTATGCATAGTTGTCTCTCTCACTCTTTTTGCTTGTGTGTTTGGGCTGGTGTTTCGCTTATTCAAATGTATGTCTTTCTCGATTTTTGTGTCTGAAACTACATATTTGTATGTGTTTTTTGTCACTCTCAATCTTTTTGTCCGTGTGTCTGGGCGGGTGTTTGCCTATTGCAATGCATGTCTTTCTCGGTTTGTGTGTCTGAATCTAGGTATTTGTATGTGCTTTTGTCTCTCTCACTATTTTTTGCCTTTCTGTCTGAGCGGGTGTTTGCTTATTCCAAATGCATTTCTTTCTCGGTTTGTGTGTCTGAATCTACGTATTTGTATGTGTTTTTGTCTCTCTCACTCTTTTTACCTTACCTGTGTGTCCGGGCGGATGATTGCTTATTCCAATGCATGTCTTTCTCGGTTTGTGTCTGAATCTACGTATTTGCATATGTTTTTGTCTCTCTCACTCTTTTTGTCTGTGTGTCTGGGCGGGTGTTTGTTTATTCCAATTCATGTCTTTCTCGGTTTGTGTGTTTGAATCTACATATTTTTATGTGTTTTTTGTCTCTCTCACTCTTTTTGCCTGAGTGTCTGGGCGGGTGTTTGCTTATTCAAATGCTTGTCTTTCTCGGTTTGTGTGTCTGAATCTACGTATTTATACGTGTTTTTGTCTCTCTCACTCTTTTTGCCTGTGGGTATGGGTGGATGTTTTTTTATTTCAATGCATGTCTTTCTCGGTTCTTGTGTTTGCATCTACGTATTTCTATGTGTTTTTGCCTCTCTCATTCTTTTTGCCTGAGTGTCTGGGTGGGTGTTTGCTTATTCCAATACATGTGTTTGTCGGTTTGCGTGTCTGAATCTACGTATTTGTATGTGTTTTTGTCTCTCTCACTCTTTTTGCCTGTGTGTCTGGGCAGGTGTTTGCTTATTCCAATGCATATCTTTTTTTTTCTGGGCAGGTGTTTGCTTATTCCAATGCATGTGTTTTTCGGTTTTTGTGTCTGAATCTACGTATTTCAATGTGTTTTTGTCTATCTCACTCTTTTTGCCTGTGTGTCTGGGCGGGTGTTTGCTTATTTCATTGCATGTCTTTCTTGGTTTGTGTGTCTGAATCCACGTATTTGTATGTGTTTTTGTCTCTCTCACTCTTTTTGCCTGTGTGTCTGGGCGGGTGTTTTCTTATTCCAATGCATGTCTTTCTTGGTTTGTGTGTCTGAATCTACATTTTTGTATGTGTTTTTGTAGCTCTCACTCTTTTTGCCTGTGTGTCTGGACGGGTGTTTGCTTATTCCAATGCAGGTCTTTCTCGGTTTGTGTGTCTGAATCTATGCATTTGTATTTGTTTTTGTCTCTCTCACTCTTATTGCCTGTGTGTTTGAATGGGTGTTTGCTTATTCCAATGCATTTCTTTCCCGAATTGTGTGTGTGCATCTACGTATTTATATGTGTTTTTGTCGCTCTCATTCTTTTTGCGAAACTAAATGAACCTAACATGAATGCAGTTATTTGAAAAAAAGGGCGGTATTGTAGGTTGGCTGCAGGTTCCCGGGTGAAGGAAAAATCAGTTGTGCTGCCATCTATACTTTAATTGAAATAGATGGTAGCACTTGCTTTAGTAAGAAAAAATCTCAATGCCTGTCATTGTTGGTTTGTATGTGTGAATCAATATATTTGCATGTGTTTTTGTCTCTCCCACTCTCCTTGCCTATGTGTCTGGGCGGATGTTTGCTTCTCCCAGTGCCTGTATCTGTCGGTTTGTCTGTCAGAATCTATATATTTATATGTTGTTTTTACTCTCTCATTCTCTTTGCTTATGTGTCTGGGCGGATGTTTGCTTCTCCCACTGCCAAGAGATTGTTACTTACTTACATCTCTTTATCTATGTTTCTGGGCGGGTGTTTGCAAGTCCCAATACCTGTCATTGTTTGGTTGTAGTCTGAATCTAAGTATTGGTATGTGTTTTTTTGTCTCTCTCCCTCTTTTTGCATTTGTCTCTAGGCAGGTGTTTTCTTGTCTCAGTGCCTGTCATTATCGGTTTCTATGTCTGAATCTATATATTTGTATGCGTTTTTTGTCTCTCTCACTCTCTTTTTTTTGTCTCTCTCACTTCCTCTGCTTATGTGTGTGGGCGGGTGTTTGCCTATCTCAATACCTGTCATTGTTGGTTTGCATATCAGAATCCATATATTTATATGTGTTTTTATCTCTCCCACTTCCTCTGTTTACGTGTCTGGGCGGAAGTTTGCTTCCGCCCAGACACGTCTAAATCTATATATTTGCATGTGTTTTTGTCTCTCTCACTCTCTGGGCCTATGTGTCTGGGTGGGTGTTTGCTTATCTCAGTACCTGTCTTTGTCGTTTTGTATGTCAGAATCTATATATTTATTTGTTTTTGACTCTCTCACTCTCTTTGCTTATGTGTCTGGGTGGGGAGTTTGCCTATCTCAATGCCTGTCATTGCTGCTTTGTATGTCTGAATCTATATAATTGCATGTGTTTTGTCTCTCTCACTCTCTGGACCTATGTGCCTGGGCGGGTGTTTGCTTATCTCAGTGCCTGTCTTTGTCAGTTTGTATGTCAGAATCCATATATTTACTTGTATTTTTCTCTCTCTCACTTCCTCTGTTTATGTGTCTGGTCGGGTGTTTGCCTAGTGTGTCTGGGCAGGTGTTTGCTTATTCCAATGCATGCCTTCTTCGGTTTTTGTGTCTGAATCTATGTATTTGTATGTGTTTTTGTCTCTCTCACTCTTTTTGCCTGTGTGTCTAGGCGGGTGTTTGCTTATTTCAATACATGCCTTTCTCGGTTTTTGTGTCTGAATCTACATATTTGTATGTGTAATTGTCTCCCTCACTCTTTTTGCTTGTGTGTCTGGGCGGGTGTTGCGCTTATTCCAATGTATGTCTTTCTCGGTTTTTGTTTCTGAATCTACATATTTGTATGTGTTTTTTTTTACACTCTCACTCTTTTTGTCTGTGTGTCTGGGTGGGTGTTTGCTTATTCCAATGCATGTCTTTCTCGGTTTGTGTGTCTGAATCTAGGTATCTGTATGTGCTTTTGTCTCTCTCACTATTTTTACCTTTCTGTCTGAGCAGGTGTTTGCTTATTTCAAATGCATGTCTTTCTCGGTTTGTGCATCTGAATCTACGTATTTGTATGTGTTTTTTGTCTCTCTCACTCTTTTTACCTTTGTGTCCGGGCGGGTGTTTGTTTATTCCAATGCAGTTCTTTCTCGGTTTGTGTATCTGAATCTACGTATTTTTATGTGTTTTTGTCTCTATCACTATCTTTTCCTGTGTTTCTGGGCGGGTGTTTATTTATTCCAATTCATGTCTTTCTCGGTTTGTGTGTTTGAATCAACATATTTGTATGTGTTTTTTGTCTCTCTCACTCTTTTTGCTTGAGTGTCTGGGCAGGTGTTTGCTTATCTCAGTGCCTGTTATTATCAGTTTGTATGTCTGAATCTATGTATTTTTATGCGTTTTTGTCTCTCCCACTCTCTTTTTTTGTCTCTCTCACTTCCTCTGCTTATGTGTCTGGGCGGGTGTTTGCCTATCTCAATACCTGTCATGGTTGGTTTGCTTGTCAGAATCCATATATTTATATGTGTTTTTATCTCTCCCACTTCCTCTGCTTACGTGTCTGGGCGGAAGTTTGCTTCTCCCTGTGCCTGTCTTTGTCGGTTTGTATGTCAGAATCTATATATGTATGTGTTTTTGACTCTCTCACTCTCATTGCTTATGTGTCTGGGTGGGGTGTTCGCCTATATCAATGCCTGTCATTGTTGCTTTGTATGTCTGAATCTATAAATTTGCATTTGTTTTTGTCTCTCTCACTCTCTGGGCCTATGTGTCTGGGCGGGTGCTTGCTTATCTCAGTGCCTGTCTTTGTCGGTTTTTATGTCAGAATCTATATATTTATGTGTTTTTGACTCTCTCGCTCTCTTTGCTTATGTGTCTGGGTGGGGTGTTTGCCTATCTCAATGCCTGTTATTGTTGCTTTGTATGTCTGAATCTTTATAATTGCATGTGTTTTGTCTCTCTCACTCTCTGGGCCTATGTGCCTGGGGGGTGTTTGCTTATCTCAGTGCCTGTCTTTGTCGGTTTGTATGTCAGAATCCATATATTTACATGTATTTTTCTCTCTCTCACTTCCTCTGTTTATGTGTCTGGTCGGGTGTTTGCCTAGTGTGTCTGGGCAGGTGTTTGCTTATTCCAATGCATGTCTTTTTCGGTTTTTGTGTCTGAATCTATGTATTTGTATGTGTTTTTGTCTCTCTCACTCTTTTTGCCTGTGTGTCTGGGCGGGTGTTTGCTTATTTCAATACATCCTTTTCTCGGTTTTTGTGTCTGAATCTACATATTTGTATGTGTAATTGTCTCTCTCACTCTTTTTGCTTGTGTGTCTGGGCGGGTGTTGCGCTTATTCCAATGTATGTCTTTCTCGGTTTTTGTGTCTGAATCTGCATATTTGTATGTGTTTTTGTCCCTCTCACTCTTTTTGTCTGTGTGTCTGGGCGGGTGTTTGCTTAGTCCAATGCGTTTCTTTCTCGGTTTGTGTGTCTGAATCTAGATATTTGCATGTGGTTTTATCTCTCTCAATCTTTTTGCCTGTGTGTCTGGGTGGGTGTTTGCTTATTCGAAATGCATGTCTTTCTCTGTTTGTGTGTCTGAATCTACATATTTGTATGTGTTTTTTGTCTTTCTCACTCTTTTTTGCCTGTGTGTCTGGGCTGGTATTTGTTTGTTTATTCCACTGCATGTGTTTCTCTGTTTGTGTGTCTGAATCAACGTTTTTGTATGTGTTTTTGTCTCTCTCATTCTTTTTGCCTGTGTGTCTGGGTGGGTGCTTGCTTATTCCAATGCATGTCTTTCTCGGTTTGTGTGCCTGAATCTACGTATTTGTATGTGTTTTTGTCTCTCTCAATCCTTTTGCCTGAGTATCTGGGCGGGTGTTTCCTTATTCAAATACATGTCTTTGTCGGTTCACGCGTCTGAATCTACGTATTTGTATGTGTTTTTGTCTCTCTCACTCTTTTTGCCTTTTTGTCTGGGTGGGTGTTTGCTTATTCTAATGCATGTCTTTTTGTCTGGGCAGGTGTTTGCTTATACTAATGCACGTCTTTTTCGGTTTTTGCGTCTGAATCTACGTATTTGCATGTGTTTTTGTCTCTCTCGCCTTTTTTGCGCTTATTCCAAAATATGTCTTTCTCGGTTTTTGTGTCTGAATCTACATATTTGTATGTGTTTTTTTTCACTCTCTCTCTTTTTGTCTGTGTGTCTGGGTGGGTGTTTTCTTATTCGAATGCATGTCTTTTTCTGTTTGTGTGTCTGAATCTACATATTTGTATGTGTTTTTTGTCTCTCTCCCTCTTTTTTGCCTGTGTGTCTGGGCGGGTGTTTGTTTATTCCAATGCATGTCTTTCTCGGTTTGTGTGTCTGAATTAACGTATTTGTATGTGTTTTTATCTCTCTCACTCTTTCTGCCTGTATGTCTGGGCAGGTGTTTGCTTATTCCAATGCATATCTTTTTCAATTTTCGCGTCTGAATCTACGTATTTGTATGTGTTTTTGTCTCTCTCACTTTTTTGCCTGTGTGTCTGGGCGGGTGTTTGCTTATTTCATTACATGTCTTTCTCGGTTTGTGTGTCTGAACCATTTATTTGTATGTGTTTTTGTCTCTCTCACTCTTTTTGCTTGTGTGTCTGGGCGGGTGTTGCACTTATTCCAATGTATGTCTTTCTCGGTTTTTGTGTCTGAATCTACATATTTGTATGTGTTTTGTTTTCACTCTCACTGTTTTTTTCCTGTGTGTCCGGGCGGGTGTTTTCTTATTCCAATGCATGTCTTTTTCTGTTTGTGTGTCTGAATCTACATATTTCTATGTGTTTTTTGTCTCTCTCCCTCTTTTTTGCCTGTGTGTCCGGGCGGGTGTTTGCTTATTCCAATGCATGTCTTTTTCTGTTTGTGTGTCTGAATCTACATATTTGTATGTGTTTTTTGTCTCTCTCCCTCTTTTTTGCCTGTGTGTCTGGGCGGGTGTTTGTTTATTCCGATGCATGTCTTTCTCGGTTTGTGTGTCTGAATTAACGTATTTGTATGTGTTTTTATCTCTCTCACTCTTTATGCCTGTATGTCTGGGCAGGTGTTTGCTTATTCCAATGCATATCTTTTTCGATTTTCGCGTCTGAATCTACGTATTTGTATGTGTTTTTGTCTCTCTCACTTTTTTGCCTGTGTGTCTGGGCGGGTGTTTGCTTATTTCATTACATGTCTTTCTCGGTTTGTGTGTCTGAACCATTTATTTGTATGTGTTTTTGTCTCTCTCACTCTTTTTGCTTGTGTGTCTGGGCGGGTGTTGCACTTATTCCAATGTATGTCTTTCTCGGTTTTTGTGTCTGAATCTACATATTTGTATGTGTTTGTTTTCACTCTCACTCTTTTTGTCTGTGTGTCTGGGCGGGCGTTTGCTTATTCCAATGCATGTCTTTCTCGGTTTGTGTGTCTGAATCTAGGTATTTGTATGTGCTTTTGTCTCTCTCACTATTTTTTGCCTTTCTGTCTGAGCAGGTGTTTGCTAATTCCAAATGCATGTCTTTCTCGGTGTTTTTGTCTCTCTCACTTTTTTGCCTGTGTGTCTGGGCGGGTGTTTGCTTGTTTCATTACATGTCTTTCTCGGTTTGTGTGTCTGAATCCACTTATTTGTATGTGTTTTTGTCTCTCTCACTCTTTTTGCTTGTGTGTCTGGGTGGGTGTTGCGCTTATTCCAATGTATGTCTTTCTCGGTTTTTGTGTCTGAATCTACGTATTTGTATGTGTTTTTTGTCTCTCTCACTCTTTTTACCTATGTGTCTGGGCGGGTGTTTTCTTATTCCAATGTAGTTCTTTCTCGGTTTGTGTGTCTGAATCTACGTATTTGTATGTGTTTTTGTCTCTCTCACTGTCTTTGCCTGTGTGTCTGGGCGGGTGTTTGTTTATTCCAATTCATGTCTTTCTCGGTTTGTGTGTTTGAACCAACATAAATTATAAGTGTTTTTTGTCTCTCTCACTCTTTTTGCCTGAGTGTCTGGGCAGGTGTTTGCATATTCAAATGCATGTCTTTCTCGGTGTGTGTGTCTGAATCTAGATATTTGTATGTGTTTTTATCTCTCTCATTCTTTTTGCCTGTGTGTCTGGGTGGGTGTTTGCTTATTCGAAATGCATGTCTTTCTCTGGTTGTGTGTCTGAATCTACATATTTGTATGTGTCTTTTGTCACTCTCACTCTTTTTGTCTGTGTGTCTGGGCGGGTGTTTGCTTATTCCAATGCATGTTTTTCTCGGTTTGTGTGGCTGAACCTAGGTATTTGTATGTGTTTTTATCTCTCTCACTCTTTTTGCCTGTGTGTATGGGCGGGTGTTTACTTGTTCCAAATGCATGTCTTTCTCGATTTGTGTGTCTGAATCTACGTATTTGTATGTGTTTTTGTCTCTCTCACTGTCTTTGCCTGTGTGTCTGGGCGGGTGTTTGTTTATTCCAATTCCTTTCTTTCTCGGTTTGTGTGTTTGAATCAACATATTTGTAAGTGTTTTTTGTATCTCTCACTCGTTTTACCTGAGTGTCTGGGCAGGTGTTTGCATATTCAAATGCATGTCTTTCTCGGTTTGTGTGTCTGAATCTACGTATTTGTATGTGTTTTTGTTGCTCTCACTCTTTTTACGATCCTAAATGAACCTAACGTGAATGCAGTTATTTGAAAAAAGGGTGGTATTGTAGGTTGGCTGCAGGTGCCTGGGTGAAGGAAAAATCAGTTGTGCATCTATACTTTAATTGAAATATATTTTAGCACTTGCTTGAGTAAGAAAAATTCTATATGCCTGTCATTGTTGGTTTGTATGTGTGAATCAATATTTTTGCATGTGTTTTTATCTCTCCCACTCTCCTTGCCTATGTGTCTGGGCGGATGTTTGCTTCTCCCAGTGCCAAGAGATTGTTACTTACTTACTTACTTACTTACATCTCTTTATCTATGTGTCTGGGCGGGTGTTTGCTAGTCCCATTACCTTTCATTGTCGGGTTGTAGTCTGAATCTATGTATTGGTATGTGTTTTTTTGTTTCTCTCCCTCTCTTTGCATGTGTCTCTGGGCAGGTGTTTTCTTGTCTCAGTGCCTGTCGTTATCGGTTTTTGTGTCTGAATCTATATATTTGTATGCGTTTTTTGTCTCTCTCACTTCCTCTGCTTATGTGTCTGGGTGGGGTGTTTGCCTATATCAATGCCTGTCATTGTTGCTTTGTATGTCTGAGTCTATATATTTGCATATGCTTTTGTCTCTCTCACTCTCTGGGCCTATGTTTCTGGGAGGGTGTTTGCTTATCTCAGTGCCTCTCTTTGTCGGTTTGTATGTCAGAATCTCTATAATTATGTGTTTTGGACTCTCTCACCCTCTTTGCTTATGTGTCTGGGTGGGGTGTTTGCCTATCTCAATGCCTGTAATTGTTTCTTTGTATGTCTGAATCTATATAATTGCATGTGTTTTGTCTCTCTCACTCTCTGGGCCTATGTGCCTGGGTGGGTGTTTGCTTATCTCAATGCCTGTCTTTGTCGATTTGTATGTCAGAATCCATATATTTATATATATTTTTCTCTCTCTCACTTCCTCTGTTTATGTGTCTGGTCGGGTGTTTGCCTAGTGTGTCTGGGCAGGTGTTTGCTTATTCCAATGCATGTCTTTTTCGGTTTTTGTGTCTGAATCTACGTGTTTGTATGTGTTTTTGTGTCACTCACTCTTTTTGCCTGTGTATCTGGGCAGGTGTTCGCTTATTCCAATACATGTCTTTTTCGGTTTTTGTGTCTGAATCTATGTATTTGTATGTCTTTTTGTCTCTCTCACTCTTTTTGCCTGTGTGTCTGGACGGGTGTTTGCTTATTCCAATACATGCCTTTCTCGGTTTTTGTGTCTGAATCTACATATTTGTATGTGTAATTGTCTCTCTCACTCTTTTTGCTTGAGTGTCTGGGCGGGTGTTGCGCTTATTCCAATGTGTGTCTTTCTCGGTTTTTGTGTGTGAATCTACATATTTTTATGTATTTTTTGTCACTATCACTCTTTTTGTCTGTGTGTCTGGGCGGGTGTTTGCTTATTCCAATGCATGTCTTTCTCGGTTTGTGTGTCTGAATCTAGGTATTCGTATGTCTTTTTGTCTCTCTCACTCTTTTTGCCTGTGTGTCTTGGCGGGTGTTTGCTTATTCCAAATGCATGTCTTTCTCGGTTCGTGTGTCTGAATCTACGTATTTGTATGTGTTTTTTGTCTCTCTCACTGTTTTTTGCCTGTGTGTCCGGGCGGGTGTTTGCTTATTCCAATGCATGTCTTTCTCTGTTTGTGTGTCTGAATCTATATATTTGTATGTGCTTTTTGTCTCTCTCACTCTTTTTTGCCTGTGTGTCTGGGCGGGTGCTTGCTTATTCCAATGCATGTCTTTCTCGGTTTGTATGTCTGAATCTGCGTATTTGTATGTGTTTTTATCTCTCTCGCTCTTTTTGCCTGTGTGTCTGGGCGGGTGTTTGCTTATTCCAATACATGTCTTTGTCGGTTTGCGTGTCTGAATCTACGAATTTGTATGTGTTTTTGTCTCTCTCACTCTTTTTGCCTGAGTGTCTGGGCGGGTGTTTGCTTATTCCAATACATGTCTTTTTCGGTTTGCGCGTCTGAATCTACATATTTGTATGTGTTTTTGTCTCTCTAACTCTTTTTCCTTTTGTGTCTGGGTGGGTGTTTGCTTATTCCAATGCATGTCTTCCCCGGTTTGTGTGTGTGAATCTACGTATTTGTATGTGTTTTTGTCGCTCTCACTCTTTTTGCGAACCTAAATCAACCTAACGTGAATGCAGTTATTTGAAAAAAATGGTGGTATTGTAGGTTGGCTGCAGGTGCCCGGGTGAAGGAAAAATAATTTGTGCTGCCATCTATACCTTAATTGAAATAGATGGTAGCACTTGCTTTAGTAAGAAAATATCTCAATGCCTGTCATTGTTGGTTTGTATGTGTGAATCAATATATTTGAATGTTTTTATATCTCTCCCACTCTCCTTGCCTATGTGTCCGGGCGGATGTTTGCTTCTCCCAGTGCCTGTCTCTGTCGGTTTGTATGTGAGAATCTATATATTTGTGTGTTTTTTTTACTCTCTCACTCTCTTTGCTTATGTGTCTGGGCAGATGTTTGCTCCTCCCAGTGCCAAGTGATTGTTACTTACTTATTTACTTACATATCTTTATCTATGTGTCTGGGCGGGTGTTTGCTAGTCCCAATAACTGTCATTGTCGGGTTGTAGTCTCAATCTAAGTATTGGTATGGGTTTTTTTTGTCTCTCTCCCTCTTTTTGCATGTGTCTCTGGGCAGGTGTTTTCTCGTCTCAGTGCCTGTCATTATCGGTTTGCATGTCTGAATCTATGTATTTGTATGCTTTTTTTGTCTCTCTCACTCTCTTTTTTTGTCTCTCTCACTTCTTCTGCTTATGTGTCTGGGCGGGTGTTTGCCTATCTCAATACCTGTCATTGTTGGTTTGCATGTCAGAATCCATATATTTATATGTGTTTTTATCTTTCCCACTTCCTCTGCTTACGTGTCTGGGTGGAATTTTGCTTCTCCCAGTGCCTATCTTTGTCGGTTTGTATGTCAGAATCTACATATGTATGTTTTTTTGACTCTCTCACTCTCTTTGCTTATTTGTCTGGGTTGGGTGTTTGCCTATATCAATGCCTGTCATTGTTGCTTTGTATGTCTGAATCTATATATTTGCATGTGTTTTTGTCTCTCTCACTCTCTGGGCCTGTGTGTCTGGGTTGGTGTTTGCTTATCTCAGTGCCTGTCTTTGTCGGTTTGTATGTCAGAATCTATATATTTATGTGTTTTTGACTCTCTCACTCTCTTTGCTTATGTGTCTGGGTGGGATGTTTGCCTATCTCAATGCCTGTCATTGTTGCTTTGTATGTCTGAATCTATATAATTGCATGTGTTTTGTCTCTCTCACTCTCTGGGCCTATGTGCCTGGGCGGTTGTTTGCTTATCGCTGTGCCTGTTTTTGTCGGTTTGTATGTCAGAATCCATATATTTATATGTATTTTTCTCTCTATCACTTCCTCTGTTTATGTGTCTGGTCAGGTGTTTGCCTAGTGTGTCTGGGCAGGTATTTGCTTATTCCAATGCATGTCTTTCTCGGTTTTTGTGTCTGAACCTACGTATTTGTATGTGTTTTTGTCTCTCTCACTCTTTTTGCCTGTGTGTTTGGGGAGGTGTTTGCTTATTCCAATGCATGTCTTTTTCGGTTTTTGTGTCTCAATCTATGTATTTGTATGTGTTTTTGTCTCTCTCACTCTTTTTGCCTGTGTGTCTGGGCGGGTGTTTGCTTATTTCAATGCATGCCTTTCTCGGTTTTTGTGTCTGAATCTACATATTTGTATGTGTAATTGTCTCTCTCACTCTTTTTGCTTGTGTGTCTGAGCGGGTGTTGCGCTTATTCCAATGTATGTCTTTCTCGGTTTTTGTGTCTTAATCTACATATTTGTATGTGTCTTTTGTCACTCTCGCTCTTTTTGTCTGTGTGTCTGGGCGGGTGTTTGCTTATTCCAATGCATGTCTTTCTCGGTTTGTGTGTCTGAATCTAGGTATTTGTATGTGTTTT
>JAQQPU010017107.1:0-15370 GCA_029168905.1 Artemia sp. Kazakhstan ARC1039 | reverse complement strand
AAAAATGACCTCTTAATCACAATCAGTTGATCAGTTGAAAAACTTGTTTTTTTTATTTAATTCCTGATCTTTTTCTTTAATAATGCTGGGAAATCCGGCGCCCCCTTCATAGCAATGTCCCTTCCCCCATGAAAACTTCCTTCATGGAAAGATCCTTCCATATAGCCCCCGACCCTCTCCTTCCCCCACCTACCAGAAAAAATCTCCTCTGAAAAAGTCTGTATACTTCCCAATAACCAATACTATATGTTAACATTGAGTAAAGTTCATAACTTTCAGCCCTCCCCCTGGGGACTTTGGGGGATCAAGTCATCCTAAAAGACATTTTTATCATATTTTCGACCATGCTGAACAAAATGGCAATCTCAAAATTTTGATCGGGTGACTTTGGGAAAGAAATGAGCGTGGGAGGGGGCCTAGTTGCCCTCCATTTTTTTTGGTCACTTAAAAAGGGCACTAGAACTTTTAATTTCCGTTCCAATGAGCCCTCCTACGATATTCTAGGACCACTGGGTCGATACGATCACCCCTGGGAAAAAAAAAACAAAACAAACAAACAAACAAATAAACACGCATCCGTGATCTTTCTTCTGGCAAAAAATGGAAAATTCCACATTTTTGTAGATAGGAGCTTGAAACCTCTACAGTAGGGTTCTCTGATACGCTGAATATGATGGTGTGATTTTCATTAAGGTTCTATAACTTTTAGGGGGTCTTTCCCCCTTTTTTCGAAAATCAGCCAAATTTTCTCAGGCACGTAACTTTTGATGGGTTAGACTAAACTTAATGAAACTTATATATTTGAAATCAGAATTAAAATCTGATTCTTTTGATGTATCTATTGGTATCAAAATCCCGTTTTTTAGAGTTTCGGTTACCATTGAGCCGGGTCGCTCCTTACTTACAGTTCGTTACCACGAACTGTTTGATAATACAGGCCTTAAGTGAAATTAATAAACGTGTTAAATAAACTTCGAATTGGAGTCTATAGGAATTTTGGTCATCTCCAGCTTCAAGCTGTAATTAGTACTTACATGACTGAATCAATAGCTATAAAATATTCAGTGCTATGTAGATTCAAAATAAATAAAATCATTACAGGTGAATATACCTATTCAAAGGGGAATAGAGGCAACCCTTCCCCCTGACCTAAAAACTGTTTGATAGCCTTCTGGAGGATGTACCTTTACATTAACGTTTACATTTACATTTAACCTTTACATTTAACTAACGGTATTTGGGGATGACTCACTTATGGATAGCTCAGAATGGAACATCAAGTCTCTCAAAACGAAGCTACAAGACATTCTTGAAGAAACGTACCTGTGGATGGACGCAAATCGCCTAGTCATCAACATTGACAAATTGAGTGTTTTATTTCTTTCACGTATAGATGTGCTTGGCATTGAAACCTCTCGTGAACAGGTTTCATTAAACCTCTCATCAAGAGACCAGAAAAAGGACACGTTCGATAACTAGGGGTTTTAATCGACGAAAACCTCTCGTTCAGACACCACATAGCAAGTGTCGTGACGAAGCTTTCAAGGAACCTTGGAATCTTGAGGAAACATTCACCAATTCCCTAAAAAAATACTGATCCTTATTTACAATGCAGTTATCAAGCCTCACATTCAATATTGTTCTACAGTTTGGCAATCAAATTTCAAGATACATTTACAGAGACTAAACTCACTTCACAACAAAGCACTTCAAATTTTAGGCCCAGCACCGAATAGACTATCAATGGCATCACTTTACAGACTATCTTGCACCGTTTTTTGTTTTAAATATTTTTCAGGAACACTCCCATCACCATTTAAAGGCACCATCATCATTCACATTAGCATCACAAATCCATAGTTTAAATACACGATCTTCATCAGACATTTATATACCCCCGACACCGACAGCTAGGTCAGAATTTTTTCCTAGAATTGCGTGTGCTAGAGAGTGTCTCCGCAAGAGCTGAAGTCATACAGGTCTCTCGGCTCCTTTAAAAAGAATCTAAAAAATATCTAAAAGATTAAAAATGTATTTACTAGATTTATTTTATTATTATTATGTTTAGAATTTGTTGATATTATTATTATTTATTATATTTTAGTTTGATACTTCAGGGGGTGTGAGCGGAGGAGAAGTTGTGTTAAATTTATTGTTATTTGATGGCGGTTCGGGGTGGAAATTGGAGAGGACAATGGGCCACGCTGTATTTAGAGTGTGCAATTTTTACGGGCCCAAACATGCATCAATGCACGAGGAATTGAGTCAAGTGTATTTTTATTTTTTTTTTTCAATTAAAACCCATATTGAACTTGAAACTTGAACTTGAACATTCCAATTATCATGAGTATATTAATAGCGGTAGAGAACAATCGGCTGTGGGATATTGTCAAATATGATTCAGAGATTTGAGATGTGAAACCAAACCGATGGTATTGTTTCCATAACAGTTATGTACCTGAAATTTTTGTGGTTTTGTAGGATAGCGTAAATTTGGTTTTAAACTTTTTATGAGTGATTTTTTTTGCTGCTGCTACTGCTAAGGTCCACATAGCTACGTACGCTCTTCCCCCATCCATATATTTCCTAAGGCTCTCTCTTTGCACCGTTTCAAGAAGTTCTGTTTTCCTTGAATCTTTCCTTTCGACCGCCTCCCACCCTATTCGAGCACGCCCCGCTTTGGCCCTTTTCTGGATTGGCCCTAGAAGGTTGGCCAAAAATGACGATCTTTGGCAATCTGTAATCCTTCATTCGCAGAGCATATGCTAGCCATCAGCACTAGAAAGTGGGATAGAACCACATTGAGGATAAGAAAACGAAAGTGCAGTGTCATTCATGGCCAGTTTCGATTGCCTTTTGTGAAAGGACTGCATTTTGTGCTATCAGTGCCCTCACTTGTATTGGAGACGCGTCTTAACATGGAGGGGAGGGGGGTTCTCTTGTGCTATGATAGATTTTGACATTAGTGACATTATCACTTTGGTATGTAACTTTGGGATCCCAAACCCTTGAAAAAATCATCTGGTACTCCAGACTTATCCTTATTTAAGGGGTCAGAACTATAAAGCTGGCTTCGTCATCCTTTTGCAACGTAAAAGCGTCAATTGATACTGACCTACTAAAGGACTCTAGAGGTAACTTATCTCATTTACGAAATGACAACAGATATGCCCATTGGTATTAGGGGCTTTGTTATGCACACCTTAACACAGAGAATAGACACTCTCCTATTAGCCTGACCTTGTTTTGTGCAGCTAAAAGCAGAGTGAAAATATTCCGTAAGATTAGTCTAAAAAATTAACCCTACCCCTACCCCAAAAAAGTCGAAACTCGCTTAGATTTTTTCGATTGTTAACTGACTCGCTTGAATTGTAATGAGGTTCTTTTTGTGTTTTGACCCCCCTCCACGGGAAACATAATTTAATTTTCCTTAGAACAGTTGAACCTTTTTTCATTTTTCTAACTGAGTCAAACGTTCAAGTGAATTAGAAATACATTATTTTTTTTCTGATATAAGACTTTTCCCTATAAAACTAGGAACTACTTGAAAATCAAAACTTAGATAGTCGTGGCGGCTTCTCATTTACCAAATCTTCTAACTTCTAAATCGGCGCCATAATGTTGACATATAAACCAACCCTAAACTTTTCAGCAACTGTATATGTTGCCACAGTTTTAATGGATAGTACGCCAGAGGGCTTCACTACTTTTCTCATTAATTCAACTCAGTCTCCCAAAATACACGCACCTTTTTGCTTAGAATGAGAGCAGCTTTACTACTTAATAGGTTAGAGGACTACACTTTACAATAATTCTCATTACTCCATCATAGTTTCTACCATAAATTCCATAATTCTACCATCACAATTACCACATGGTAATTCTATTATAATTCTCATTATTCCAACCTAGTTTCTTAAACTAGATGCGTCGTTTAAGCTTAGAAAGTTGACCGGGGATGAGGAAGTTTCAAAAGAAGTTGTGTAAAAAAAACGTGGACCAATGTTATATTTTTTTTAAATCTTCATTATAATTAAGTCATACTTTCGAAATCTTTATTACAATTGCTTGTGTTTTTTTTTTAATAAACATTTTTTTTGAAACTTTCATTTTCATTGAGGCAACAAATTGGGGATGGAAGAGCCTGGGTTACCTGATAACAGCATTTAGCGAAATATCAATTACGAAATTTATGAACAAAAAAAAAAAAAAAATCTGGCAAAGAGTGAAGTATTCGAACCTCAAACTTTAACTGCATAATTACAGGGAAACTTTTAAAAACACCTAAGAGCACTTAAGTTTGAATAAGTTTTGTTGCAAATTATTCACAGTAGTGTCAAACGTACCTTTATTACGAACTTTGAATTATACACGTGCCGGTTATGAGTGAATTTACTCCATAATTTGAAAAAAGGAGAGCTGAAGAGATAAATTTTAGGAAAAAGAAAAATTAAAGGAAAAAGGTCAGGGTGAAATAAAAAAGAAATGAGCAAAAAAAGATTAAAACAGAAAAAAAGAAAACATGCGACATCAGGGAAACAAGTGACCAAAAAAGAAAGATATTGAGAAAAAATAATGTCTAAAAAATAAATAATGTCATATTTACTCGTATTTGACTCTTTAAATTCAATGTATTTAATTTCAATAAGAAATTTGTATAGGCACTTCTTATAAGAACTTAACAAGAACTTCAATAAGAAATTCAATTTATACTCGTTACATTGTGATTTAATCAATCGTTACTTTTTGTTCTGACAGAGGAACTACGGACTAGAATGAATTTAAACGTGGATAACATCGATAAATTGTCCCCAGAAGAACTGAAATGTCAAGTGAATAACGCATTAGCGCAGGTAACTCTGTTTATGATTACTAGTAGAATGAATATTTTTCTGTCTATGTTTTTTTTCTGTCTCTTTAACTTTATGATTATGATTATTTTTCTTTTTCTATTTTTATTTTCCATTTTTATTTTTCTATTTTTATTCTTTATGATTATTTTTCTGTCTCTTTAACTCGCACTCACAAATATTTCTTGTTAGGGGTGCTACTATGATCCGAACATATAGTAAGTGATACTCACACTTGCTTATGATACTCACATTTGCTTATGATCCTCTCCGTAATTCTAAAAGATACATATATAATATTAATATGTGCTGTAAATTGATGCAAATATTCTACTGCCTTTCATATGGAGGGAAATAACTAATGTCTCCTTCTAGTTCTGAGAAATTTTAAATGTTCAAGAAAAAGGCAAGAATTTAACCTAAGTCTTTTGTTAACTGTGGGACTAAATTGTCATAGCATTAAAATGTCACGATCACTTTGCAAATATCATATCAAATGTGAGTATCATGCAGTATCATACTCGCAAAGATTCACAGGGGTCCGAATATGACTTGGCGTTTCATAGTTTTTTGTTTTTTAGAGTACATTGTAGGACCACATTTTGCACAAAGGAGCTATTTAGATGATAAAAACCACGTTTTCTAATAAACAGTCTATTGGGTACTATTTTTTTTAACTAGTTCAGTGATCTCCTTCAAAGAAATGATGTAAAAATATTTTTTTTGCTTTTTATATAATTATATTTCATATAGTTTGTATATATTGTTGTATAATTTCATGTGATTATAGTCATATGGAAGACATTTTTTCAGGGATGTCAAAATGTTTATATGTGTATTTTTTGTAACAAGGTTTGTAACATATTGAGTTTTTGTAATTATTAAGCCTGAGGGGGTCAACAAAATTGTCAAAATTATGATTTAATGAAAATAGTTTATTTTCTTTAAGTTTTTTCCCATGTTTTCTAAGACCCTCTGGAACAGTCTTCGCTACAAAATCAAAATAAAAGCATGTTCCAAGTTCACGACTTGTAGACGGTGAATCTGCGTTCAACCATTATTCTTTATTGCATCCCTTTTCTGATAAACCGGAAAAGCTAGATTTTCTAATGCTTCTCCTGTAGCGCTGAGCTTTAATAACTCTCCTTCTTCAGAAAAGTCTTTTAGGAAGGCATTCCATTTAATGCCATTTTTTCTTTTTTTTAATAGTGTAAAGGAAGCTAGAAATATAATTTGTCTTTATTCATGGTAGCATTTTTTAGCCTTTAAAGGTTAGGTTTTAAACACATTGCCGCATTCTTTGAGAACTGCAATGTATTTGCATCTCTTTTTTGTGTGTCTCTACGAGAAAGAATTGATTTCTGAAGGGGTTCTTCCCTTTAGCCGTCAAAACCGCATTGCTTCCGCCTAATTTGATCTTTTCTTTTCCTAAGGTTTTTAATTTTCTTTTATATTATGTGATTTTATTGTTTTTGTTTTATGCATCTTGGATTTAGCATCCTTTGTCCGAGAGGACGAGGGTTCGAATCCTAGTGTACTCAATTATTTAGTTTGGGACGGGGGTCAGTGGCGTGACTCTGTAAGCTCAGCCAGAGTCGACCCAGCTTTAAATGGGTCCCTTGAGAAATCTGGGGAAGGTAAACAGGAAGGGTGTGCGAAAGCACAGGATGGTTCGCCCCCAACCCCCCATTGAACTTCCTGGCTGAAGGGCCAAGAAACGGAGATCAGCACCGCCGGTAGGGACTGTAAAGTCCAATGCCATATTCTTTACCTTTTTACCTTTTATGCATCATATTAGAAAGTAGTGGCTACCTATTTTGACACAGTTTGGCTATGTTACTAAATGAGTCTTTGAGAGCTACTAATTTTGAAACTCAACCCAACAATTTTCCAAATAAGATGTCACAGCAAAAAATGGATTGAAATTAATTATGTTACGCTAATTGCTAATTTCCATCAAAATCAGAGACCACATCTGGGCTATATTCTTGGGAGATAGGACGACAATTACGCTTAAAATATGCAAAATAAACACAGCAAATATTTCTGTACAGCAATTCATGTTTTGGACAGCAATTCATGTACCCGGTATCTCCCCCCGTCCCTCGCCAAGTCGCTGTCTAGAATTGGAGATATTATTGAAAAGTCTTGACTGTCATTTGTCCCCAATAAAACAGCTCAAACGGCCAAGGAGCTGAATAGTTACCATACTGGACTTTGAATAAACACGCAGACTACTACCTTTGATATAGTATACCTTACTAAACTATCTAAGTTCCTTTTTTCTCAAGGACATTTTACGCCTTTTTTGTTGGAGAAAACTTGGATGTGCATTTCATTCCTAGTTGACGGACCACGTTATTCTCCTTGATTTGATCAATTGGCCCACAAATAGATTGCACTAATAGCCAATCATTGCCTAAGTGGATTTCCTTTCCTTCTTCCTAAATTGAACATTCCCGTTATAATCTATAGTGAACAGAAACAATAGAAATTACGACAATAGAAATAATACTCTTCAAAAGAAGAGATAAGGAAAAATTTATAGTAGGTAGCTCCTAAAGGGAGTAATTATAGGCTGTTCTACGAATCAAACAGTTTGTGGTAACGAACTGTAAGTAAGGAGTGACACGGCCAAATAGTAACCGAAATTCTAAAAAACAGAGTTTTGATATCAATAGATATATCAAAAGAATTGGCTTGTTATGCTGATTCCAAACATCCCAAATTCATTAAGTTCAGTGTTACCCATCAAAAGCTACGCGGCTGAGAGAATTTGCCTGATTTTAAAAAAGGGGAGAAACACACTCTAAAAGTCAAGGGATCTAAATGAAAATCGCATCATCAGATTCAGCGTATCCGAGAACCCTGATGTAGAAGTTTCAAGCTCCCATCTGCAAAAATGTTTAATTTTGTATTTTTTGCCAAAAGAAAGATCACGGATGCGTGTTTATTTGTTTATTTTCTTTTGTTTGTTTTCCCCAGGGGTGATCGTATTGAACCAATAGTCCTCGAATATCGGGTAAGGGCTCATTTGAACGGAAATTGAAAGTTCTAGTCCCCTTTTAATTGACCAAAAAGATTGAAGGGCAACTAGCCCCCTCCCATCCACTTTTTTCTCGAAGTCTTCCGATCAATATTTTGAGATAGCCATTTTGTTCAGCAAAGCTGAAAGGCCCAATAACAATGCCTTTGAAGATAACATGATCCACCACAGTCCCTGGGGAATGTTATTTAAGTTGTAAATTTTGCCCATCGTTTATGTATAATATTTGTTATTTGGAAGTATGCAGACATTTTAGGGGGGAGGGTGAATTTTCTACTTGGGGGATTTTCTACGGGGAGAATTTTCTATATGAAGGGAAGTTTTATTTTTTTAGGGGGGAGGGGATGAGCTTTCCAGGGGAAATTTTAGACTGGGGGAGAATTCCCGAATTTGCCAGAATTCCTATACGAATTTCTTTTCTTTTTGCCGACTCAGTTTTACAAGTGCAGATGTTAAGGGGAATTGCCCCGAGAGAAATTTTTACCGGGTTGGAGTTTTTTAGAGTATCTTCCCGTAGGAAGGGGGATTTTTCACCGGAGAAATTCGCCGTTGGGGAGTTTTTCACGGGAAAAATTCCCCAGAGGGAATTTTCTTCGGGAGTAACTTTTTACTGGGGTGCGGGTTATTTGCAGGAAAACTTTTCCACGGATTAGGGGATTTCGGAATGATTTCAGAAATAATCTTTTGAAATGAAAGTGCGCTAAGAAAAAGTTTTCACCTGGAACCGTCCGAAAGAAATTTTTCGGGAGGAATTTTCAGCTAGAATGGAATTGTCTGAGAGGAATTTTTCTGGGGGGGGGGGGTGTTATTTTACATAGGAGTCACTTTCCATGGAGGGATTGTCTGTGAGGAGAAGAAATTTTCCATGGAAGAGGAGCCGGAATTCCAAAAACCGATTAGAAATTAAATAAAGAAAAAAGTTTTTTTCAACTGAAAGGTAGGAGCTATATCACATATTAAAACGAATGGAAATTATTACTTATATGGGGGGGGGGGGGGCTTCCCTCTACTCAATACCTCGCTCTTTCCGCCAAAGTTTGACTTTTTGTCTCCCAATTCTTTAAGAACGACTCCTGGAACACATGGGCCTTTTATTTAGAATAATAAGGATTTTTAAATGTTCAAAAAACTTTAGCGTAAAGAGCGAGTTATTGAGGAGAAGGCAGCCCCACCACCCCTCATATAAGTAATAATTAAGTTAGGTTTAAGTTTTAATGTTGCTCCTTACTTTCAGTTGAAAAAAAAATATTTTTTTTATTTAATAATTTTAAGCATCTATGCAGTCCCATTTTAATGTCGTTGTAATAATTTGTTTAATGTTTTTTTTTTCATAAATAATAGTAACCTAAGAGAAGCAGTGATTCTTGATGCTGATAATAATAGTGTCCCAAACGAAAGTACCGAAAGTCCAATTCACTTTGCCAAATTCAATTATTTTGTTTTGTCTTTTGATTTTTTTTAAAAACAAGCCCCGAAGTTGCCAAGTTACAAGAATGCATTTCAAATTTCATGTCTTCTTAATAATAATAATGTTGGTTATTTAATAAATGTGAATTATCAATATTGCTTATTGACCTGTTCAATAATTCTTTAAGATACAATTTTAAAATTAAAGATACGGCATAGCAAACCCTCAAGCGTGGTACATGCGCGTTTGTCTGTCTTTTTCCAAGATTTTTTTTTGTTGATTGCTTATTTATCTCCTGTGTTTTTTTTTACTTGACAAGTATACGAATATATTTGAGAGGAATAAATAAGCAATTTAGTTCATAAATTGTAATTTAGTAATAATTACAATGAGAACCATATCAATAGTATTAAATAGTAAATTCAGGGTGCTAGAATATGTTTGAAAATTAATGTTAAGAGGACTAAGTCGCTAAGGCTAAGAATAAGTGAAGATGGAAAAGGTGACGTTCGGTAACGAAAAGGTTCATCAGGTGGGCAGCTTCACTTACCTTGGTAGTATTATTAGTAAAGACGATGAGATCAGTGAAGATCTTAAAAATAGAATAGCCAAGGCTCAGGGTGTTTTTTTTTCAAAGTTAAAAAAAGTTTGGAAGAATAGAAAGATAAGTCTGCAAACCAAGATTAGAATATTGGAAGCTACAGTGATGGCAGTGGTCAAATATGGCTCTGAAGTATGGGCGCTCCGAAAAGCGGATGAAGATTTGCTAGATGCTTTCCAGAGAAATTACTTACGGATTGTTTTGGGTACCCGGCTGACTGACCGTATTTCAAACAGTAGGCTGTACGAAAAATGTGGTTCAATCCCGTTTTCTAGGGCTATAATGAAAGAAAGGTTGAGAGGGCTAGGGCACGTTCTGTGGATGAAGGAGACAGATTGCCGAAGACTCCTTTTCCGCCAACCCCCTAGGGCTAAAGGTAAAGCAGGTCGTCTTCGTCTGGGAGGATGGGGTAAATGAAGATTTAAAGGAAATGAGAACTTCCTAAGAGGGAGGCATCGAATAGATTGGTATGAAGGAGGAGCCACTGTACCTGTGTTGTGGCCTCAGGCGGCTTGGTGCTGCGGTGAAATGTTAGTAGTAGCAGTAGTAGTAATAATAATTATTCACTTGTTAGAAGAAAGTATCAAAAGACCAATCCGTGGTGTCAATTTTTCAAAATGTAAAGTGGTGCAAAATTTATTTTTCAAAATCTGGGGAAGTGTACTTCTGATTTTTTTTTTCAATTTTTCTCAAGAAAAATACCAAAAAATGCATTTTCAGAAAAAATACAAAAAAGGCATGTTTCAAAATCTAGAGGAGAAACATAGGGGCAAGCACCTCCCCGGAACCAACTGACGTTCCTGTGGCTTATTAATATAGAATTAGGTTTACAGCAAATAGTTATACAAGCTAATGTAAGTGAGTCCGAAATGCGTTTCAGACTTCAGAATGTCGATTAATAAGTTGGAGGAATGCTACTAGAAAAATAGGAATTTGTTAAGTCGATTAATTAATACAGTAACAATAATTATTATTACAATTTGAGTGTTTTTCAGATCTATAACAAGTAATTCATTTGTTGCAAGGTTTCCTGATCAGTTACCTGATCTGGTTACTGTAGTTGAACCTTGTTAAGAAAAGTACCGCAAAAGAATAGAGGCCATTTACCATACGACGATAGCATAAATACATTGGTTGCCAAATTTGACTGGGCTCCGACCTATCCAACAAAAATTTCCAATCTTGGAGCCCACCTTCTTGCTGTTTTGAAGAAAAGAGGTAGAAAATACTATACTCTACAACTAGATGAGTCTACCGACGTGCAAGACCTAGGAAAAATAGCAGTGTGATTACAAGAGTTCTTGAACATAGTCTGTTTACTTTGTGTACACACTGTAGCCTTCATAGAGAAGCTCTGGTTTCCATAGCATTGCCCGATGATTCCTATTGGAGGTTCTTTGTGCGGGGTCACCACTTTTAAAGGCAAAAATGGCGCAAAGAGTTGCTATGCCACTTCCTGGAGGGGGGACGGTCCCTCTTTGGCCCCAAATTAGTGGGATTTCCGGGGTTACTCCAACGGTTCCTTTATACTAACGTGATCGGGTGGTCTGTGGCCACATTTAAAGCCAAAGTTTATCGATAAGATTTTCTAATTAACCCTTTAGTTCGACCTAAGCTGAAAAGTAAAATAGGTACATAGAAAAATTCTTACTATATTCACAGTTACACGTATAAAAAGAACTGAACTGAAAAAGGACAAATTCTCCCAGCCCGCTAACCGCAGCACGCGGTGGGGGTTACTAGGGGTGGTAAATGAATCTTTCCAGCCAATCCCAGGACTACTACTATACTGGCCAATCTCCCTAACTGCGCACTTTTTCCCTCGTGGTCAATTAAACACGTACGCAGTTAAGAGGACCCAAAATGGCGTCAAAAAAATAATAGGAAAATTAATATTTATTACTTAAGGAAGGAAAATAATTAAGGGGCCGAAAGAAATGAATCTGGGAGGGACATTTATCTGAAAAACTCGGACCAAGGGTTCCAACACCTCCCCCCTAAGATAAATGGCCCAAATCACCGTTGGAGTGGCTGGAAATTCAAACACAATATCAAATTAAAATAAACACTAAATTTCCTTTTTATCTTCTCTTCTACCAATGCCTGTGCTTCCTCTGCTTGGCTCTGGATCGGTCGTCCTCGACACGTCTCTACTGTCGGACCACCATGGTCTAGATCGTCTAACATGCGCATTTGGTTTTTGAAAATCCAAGTCCCCAAGATTCGTAGGAATTCATTGTGCACAGCACAAATCAAAAACAACAAATTTTCTCGCTCTCACGAATTTACATTTGAGAGGAGCAGAGAATCAGTTTCTGGCACTTTCGATGATGCCAGCCATCGTGAAAAATTGGCTGCACTAGCCTCTTAATTTCCATCTGTGGAAACAAACCCAAATCTCGATAAAAAAAGTAAATTGCCCCTTGGCATAATTTCAAATAGTCTAAGGCCGAAAATACACAGGCCTGTGAAAACGATAAGGGTTCAGGAAAATGAATTAAAAATCTGAGCGAACCAAGAATCGCTTTTTTCTGGTTTCCCTCCCCTGGGATAATTAACTCAAGAATATACGTTGATGCTAATTGAAAATGAAATTTGGATACATCTCCCACTGAATACAATTTGCCGAAAATAATTGTCGGTTCCCATGAAGAATAACAGCTACTAATAGGCTTGCTGGACAACGGTTTGGGTGAAGTATGAAGTGACTGGGAGAGAGTATCCCCCAAGGACTCCAGATCAGAAAGGCAAAATCTCGGTAAAGGGATCACAACTTGTCCGCCAGTTGTGCATTGAGGAAAATGGCTATCTTTTGCGACTTCCCGCAGGGGATCTTCCCTAAGGGATTTCTCCCCCTCATAAAGGACCGACATATCTTTTGAATTGATAATACTAATTTCAGATTCGTTTCCAAATTTTTCCAATCTGACTCGACATTCAATATCTCCCAACTTTCCCCCAACCCGTTGTAGGCCATTCATCTCTCTTTTGTAACTATCTTCTTTTATTCCCCATGGGTCTTTGACCTCTTTTCCCCCTTATTATCTATGTTTTCAAGGCACAGCCCATCCGACATTTTATTTTTCTCCCTATTATTTATGTTTTCAAGGCCAAGTCCATCTAACTTTTTTTATTTTTCGCCACTGCAGGCTGAATCTCCAAATTTTGTCTCTTCTTTGCATTCCTCTTTTCGTCTCTACTTTTCTCAATTCTGTCATTCGCGCAAAATAATAAATCATCGTTAAATCTGATTTGGACTCCAGTGTCCACTATCTTTGACTGTATTACTTCATTGTAGCTCCGTTTAATATCTCTTTTCTCTCTTCTAGTCTTCTTTATTTTTACCGCAGAAACGAATATTTCGTTATCAAATGGGAATTGAACTCCGACATTTGGTTTTTCATATTCTACCAAAATTTCTCGAACTTTACGAGGAAAAGCGCGTACAATAAATTTTGTCTCCTTATTCTCTGGTACAATCAGCGTTTCATTTTGGCCTGTACTTGTTATCGTCTCATATTCATTAAAAGTGTTCTCAAATTTTCTATTATTTGTAAATTTTCCTGAAAAATCAATTTCGCGCGTCTTTTTTTTCAATATTTTGTGATCTTTTTACTTCCGCATCCCCTTTTTGTGGATTATCAACATTTTGAACTTGAGTATCCAGTATTTCGTTTTTCCGAAAGGGTGGCACAGCCCCCCAATTTGTTTTATGGGCCGGTTCACCTCCCCGCCTTGTCATTGAAGTAGCATATTCTTCCGTCGTAGTGTAATTTTGTAATTTGTCCTCTGTTAAAGAAGTCGCTTCTAATGATAGGAAATTTCCGATATCTCCGAAGTCTCCTCCTACTAAAACATCCACTGCTAGCGTAGGTACTACGCATACTTTTATCGTTTTTCTCTGGACCGTACCGTCCTTCTTTGCAATTTCTATTTTTACCCAAGCAGACGGGCATGGGTGCTTGTCTCCATAATAACATAATGTTGTAATCTTATTTTTATGGTCTATCTCCGTTCTATTAATTAGGCCAGTTCGCACATAGGTTTGGTCACTGCAGGAATCAATTGCCATTTCGACGAATTCCCCGTTCAACTTTCCGTATATTTTATGCGACTCTGCCAATGCGTAATTTTTTTTCCTTATTATGGGTCATGGCCCAGGCTGTCGTTTTATGTGGTTTTTGGTCATGTTTACTGGGGCAGTTTCTTGCAAAATGCCCCGTGGTACCACAGTTATAGCAAGTTAGTTCTCCTTGCGCTGTGTTATAGTGCCTATTTTTGTTATACTCTCTATATTGAAATATGTCTGTCTCCTCAAATTCCTCTCTTATTTCGGTCCACCTATTTGCCATTTCCGCTATTTCTTCGCTTGTTTTTGGGTTCTTTTCTTTCAAATATATTTTCAATTCTCTGTGGGTATTTTCTAAAAATTGTTCCATTGCTGTTTTATTTACCACTTCCGTCAATTTTCTTTTATCTCTTCCGGGTCTTCATACATTCTATAATTTTCTAACTCTAGCCATTTTAAACACATATCGTTCAATTTGTACCTGAATTCTTTATATGTTTCGTTGTCTCGTTTTCTTTCGCTTCTAAACCTTCTTTGAAAGTGCTCGGGGGAGAGTTGAAATTTTTCAAAAATGGCTTGTTTTAGCCTTTCAAAATCTTTTGAGTATTCCATTGGTAGCCTAATGCTTTATATGCAAGTTGTGCTTTGTAGTTAAGGAGGGGTTTTATTCTTGTCACCCAATTTTCTCTTGGTAATCCGCTTAATTCCGCCGTTTTTTCAAAATTGTATATGTATAAATGTACATCTTCATTTTCTTTCATTGGTTGAAGCTTTACTGCCTGCATTATTTCTATTGTAGACGATTTCTGAGGCTCTTGGTAATTTCTCCCTGCAATCATTTCCATTATGTATTTTCCCTTGTCTCCCAAGTTAATTATTCGCGTGATTTATTGATTATTAAATTTTATTATCTATTATTATCCGACTAGGCACAGATCATAAAAAATTTTCTTCTTACGATTTTTATATATAGCCTCTGTAACTACAATAGGCTACTTTTGTAGGCTAAATTACCCTGTCTCTTCGAAAGCGTGGAATTCTTTTAATTATCAGATTTACTGATAGGACCTTAACTTGCTGCCACCACTTATTGGAGGTTGGAGGTTCTTTGTGCGGGGTCACCACTTTTAAAGGCAAAAATGGCGCAAAGAGTTGCTATGCCACCTACTGGAGGGGGGACGGTCCCTCTTTGGCCCCAAATTAGTGGGATTTCCGCGGTTACTCCAACGGTTCCTTTGTACTAACGTGATCGGGTGGTCTATGGCCACATTTAAAGCCAAAGTTTACCGATAAGATTTTCTAATTAATCCTTTAGTTCGACCTAAGCTGAAAAGTAAAATAGGTACATGGAAAAATTCTTACTATATTCACAGTTACACGTATAAAAAGAACTGAA
>JAQQPU010017106.1:0-19093 GCA_029168905.1 Artemia sp. Kazakhstan ARC1039 | reverse complement strand
CAATGTGACTAGGGCACCCATGATTAACCGAATTGACAAGTTTAATTTTAAAAAATGAAAAAAAAAACAAATGAGGGTGCCAAAAAAATCTTGGGGGCCGTGATACCCCCTCCCGGCCGCCATGGATCCTCCCCTGTACATGAACGACCAGAAAGAGGGATTTTTTGCAATCCGTCATCCACAAAACGTGACGTGACTGTCTCATCCTTCTTTCATTTTAACCCTATGAAGTGGGTTACAACCCAGTCTTCTTACAGCTTATATACGGTCAGTCGAAGCAGCAGCCTCCCCAAAACTATTCTCAGACAATTCCTCTGGAAAACATATAACATACCTTCCTCGCCCTTTTAAAGCACCCATATTTCTGAGCCATACCAAACATTGTCATTGACAACTCTCCTAATATCTTACTCTGACTTTAACTTGAGGGCAAAAAATCTGCGCAAGCTCCTCCTCCGCCCGCGTATTCCTCAGGTTTCACTATTTAATACCTTCCATTAAGTTTATATCTTATTTAAGTCCTACTTTATGAGCCCAAGAGGGAACAGGAAAAGATATAGAGGGAAACGAAAAAGTTAGTGATACCTTGGATGTGAACGAAGATTTTTTTTTTTTTGTGAGGAAGAATTAACGACAGTACTAAAAGAATTAGAAAATAAAAAGGCCCCAGGTGCTGATGGTGTGCTAAATGAGTTTCTTAAATATGGTTGCACTGAGGCTAGAATTAAGTTACTGAAGATTATGAATATGATCTTTGAAAAAGGAGAAGAACCTAGCGATTTTAAGAAAACCCTAATCAAACCACTGTATAAGAAAGGGATAAGAGTGAGTGTGGTAATTATCAAAACATTACCCTGGTCTCTGTAGGTAGCAGATTACTTAGTATTATGATAATTTTTAGACTGAGAGATGCTGTAGACAAAGTTATAAGATAAGAACAGAGCGGTTTTAGGAAGGGTAAAGGATGCGTCGACCAAATTTTCACTCTTAGGCTAATAATTGAGAAGTGCCTGCGTTATCAAACCTCTTTAGTCCTCGTTTATAGATTATGAGCAAGCCTTCGATTCTAGTGATAGAAGAGCTTTAACAAAAGTCTTATCCTTGTACGGTACACCAGATAAATACACTAAAGTGATTAGTGTCAGCGGGGTTGCGTCCTATCCCCCTTTTTATGGATTATTTTGATGGACTTTGTTTTAAGGAGAACAGAAAAGGCAATGGGAGAACACGTAGTCAAACGGGGAGGAAAAAACTTCCTGGACTTAAATTACGCTGATGATTTAAGCATCCTAGATGAACGTGTGAGCAAAATGAATGAGCTTTTAGAGGTTTTGCGAGTACAGGGTGCTAGAATAGATTTGAAAATTAATGTTAAGAAGACTAAGTCGCTAAGGCTGGGAATAAGTGAAGATGAAAAGGTGACACTGGGTAACAAAAATATTGATCAGGTGGGCAGCTTCACTTACATTGGTAGTATTATTAGTAAAGACGGTGGGAGCAGTAAAGATGTTAAAAGTAGAATAGCCAAGTCTCAGGGTGTTTTTCACAGTTGAAACGAGTTTCAAAGAATAGGAAAATAAAGTCTGTAAGACCAAGATTATAATATTGGAACCTACGATGATGACAGTTGTCAAGTATGGTTTTGGAGCATGGTTGCTCCCAAAAACCGACGAAGATTTACTAGATGTTTTCCAGAGAAATTGCCAACGGACTGTTTTTGGTACCTGGCTGACTAACCGCATTTCAAACAGTAGGCTATACGAAAATTGTGGCTCCATTCCGCTTTCTAGGGCTATGCTTTTTCAGCCAACCGTCTAGGGCTAAATATAAAGGAGGTTGTCCACGGTTGGGGTGGGAGGATGTAAAGAGGGAGGTTTTGAATAGATTAGGATGGAGGAGGAGCGTGTGTAGCTGTATTGGCCTCAGGCGGTTTGGTATTGCGGTGAGTTGTTAGTAGTGTTTAGTAATATTATTTTTTGATATAGGGTCAAACGAGTACCTAAAACTATTCTCGTGTCATTTCTAAAATATCCTCCTCCGTCTTCCAAATCACTTACTATCCTCTGTCTTCCTCGACCTTCTAAAGTGCCCGTATTACAGACCCATAAGTCATTGTTATTTGCGTCGCTTCCGATATCTTAATTCGAAGTCTTTTCTTCAGGTTCATTCAAACTTTTTCCAACTATGAAAAAATATCCCGCGCCTTGGCTATTTTACTTTCGGCATCTTCACTGCAACATACATCTTTACTAATTATTAATTAAAAAAAAACTTTTTCCACAAAATAAGTTTTTCAAAGAAAAGTAAAGAACTCCATTAAACCAAAAATGAGCAAAAAACAAAATCCAATAATCTACCAAGCATGAAACTACCACAAATCAGCATCGATAAATAAATGAAACCCAAAACAAACAGAAATTACAATAAATAACAGAGTCAAACTCAAAACGAGCAGAAATTAACATGAGTAGGGTTCAAAACCGCTATGCCTTCCAAAGGCCAGAACATAATTTGCACTTTACTAAAAAATATAAATGTTTTTACTTTTATAACTTTAATAAATCAAATAATATTAACATTTTGATTACTAAATATCAGTATATGTATATTAAACTGATAATGCACATTCATTTGTATATATTAAAGAGCCATATTAAAATATAAGAGAGCAGAAATAGAGTCATATAGTAGTTAATCCATAAAAAGAAACATACATTAAAATGAATAACCACATCAAACATAAAGAGATCATATACTACACTAGTTGAATAAATTAATCATAAAACAAACAGAAATTAAAATGAATAATCAAGTCAAACTTAAAACAAATAAAAATTACCACGAACAGCTGTAAGGCTAGGACCCCTTCAGGTTCCTCTTGGCCCAAACAATTACTGTTGTAAGCTTCAAATGATAAGTGACACAAAACATTTTGCCCCATTTACGGATCTCTTACCCCCCCCCCCCTTGTCAACAACAAGTATTTTGGTCCTTCTGACCCAGAGAACAACGTATTTATTACAAATCATATTCACACTATCCAGTATTTACCTTGAAATTTGTAACCACCATATTTCAAAAACTCATTTACCAAGCATTTTTCTTTTCAATGTTTTTAATACTATCTTGCCAAAAATTGTCAGATCGTTTATTATTCTTTTTTACATCATTCCCTACAAATTTATCATTGTTTAACACACTCTAAAATGTTTTGCCCATCAAAATGTTTGTTGCCCATCAAAATGTTGCCCATCAAAACACATACAGTACGGTCAGATTTTGCACCGGATGTGGCGTGCGCGAAAGTGTGGAACGTGCTTCCACAAGAGCTGAGATGTAAGAGCTTCCTTGGGTCTTTTAAAAATAATTTGAAAAAATATATTATTGAATTTCAAAAAATAGAGTTAATTAATAATTAGTTATTTTTTGTTTTTGTTTTAAAAATTATTATCATTATTATATCGGTTTATTTTTTGTTTTTTTATTCATTTATTATTATTTTGTAAGGTTAAGGTAGCTATGCTTTCGGGGAGGAAGGGGGGAATCTCTTAGATAGTGAATTGTATGGATGAGGGATGTGGTTGTGTTGAAGAGTAAAGCGAGAGTCGTAAAAACGTGATTAGGAGGAATCGTTATTTTTTTAAGGGACTCAACGTGCGTTTTTTTGCATAGAGAAGTTTATTTATGCTTATTTATTTCTATTTGTTTTAATGAAACCCGATTGAATTGAATTGAATCGAATCTCTTCTCGACACCCCCATTATCACTAATTGAGGCCCTGTTTCAATTTTTAAATAGGACACGTCCGAACTGACTACTTTCAATTTATTAATATGCCGTCTAGCTGCATCTTTCAGGACCTCGGCAAATTCATTCTAAGCTTCTATTTTACATCTCCTTAATTCACAACTTAATACCTTCTCTACTTCCCTTACTTTCCTCTTTTGTCGTAAGATCTATCACTCAGAAACTTCTCAAACAAAATCCTTCTGTCTTCTACAAACCTTAAGGCGTCATCGCTAGTATTTCCAGCCAGTTTTCTAACTTTCTTCTCTAAGGCATCATATGCTAATTCACAAACTATTTTCATAAAATTATCCCATCTTCTAAGTTCCCCAGTTCAATATCCGACTGCTTTTGGAAAATCCCTCTCGAAATCTCATCATGGAGTCTATCAACATCGTAACTACCCGGAAGGTTGTTACCCTGCCTAAATTCCAGCTTTATATTAGTTCTAAATTCCACAAGATGATAATCTTCACTTTCATCATCATCAACAGCACTCCTATATACATTAGTGTCATTTACCGATCGTGGCAGTGTTCGATCTACAATAATATTGTCAATAAGGTTAGTTTTACCATCCTGCGAGTACCATGTAAATTTAGAAGCCGCGATATAACCAAATACTGTAGTGATTGTAACCAAAGATTATTATACCTACAAAATTGTAGCAGACAAGATCCCTGGCATCATTAATAGATCCCTCAGCAATTGTGCCTCCCTCAGTACTTACCAAGGAATATTAAGAAATTCTTTGTCCTATCTTGATTTTGGAATTACTTGGAATATAACGTTACGTTATTACATAATGTAACGTTAAATCTTAAGTTATACTAATTAATGTAAGTTACTGTGTAGGCTGAAAGAACCATCAAGATCCCATTATTAATGCCCTCTTTAACTTACCATCGGAATAAAGCAGACATGTTGTCCGGTTACATCATCCTTTTTACAGGGTACCGGGTGTATTAAAATATACCCGGCGGGTAGAGTACATATTGACGCTGTCGATTGAAGAGGGATGGCTAAAGCGAAAAACAAAAATTTATCATCTACACAACAAATATCTTCTTAAACGTATTGTTGTAATTCAGAAGTTAGTATTCTCACCTGCAAACTAGACCAATAAAATAATCCCGGATAACCGTTACCCTGATGATTCTGCCAGAACAAATTTTTGAGGGAGCATATCTTTTTTTGTCAGCAAAAATCATTTCGCTTTCTTTTGGATGATTTTTTAGGCAGAGATGAAGACCAAGTGCATTTCACCAACTAAAAAGAAAGAGAAAATAACCGCCACCCCTCCCCCTCCAAATAAAAAATAAATAGAAAAAGAGAAGTGTCTTAAAGTTAACGGAAGAACTATACATCATCTCAAGCTGTACAATTAAGGACTGGTTAACGGTGAAATAATAATGACACTAAAGCCTTCACAGTGAAGAGAGTAGTATTTACTAGAATCTCCACAGCGAAAGGAATCTAGACAGCCAACGTGAAGCGACGCTAGATTCAAAGCATCATCTGATATGTGTGAAAAGAAATCATTCCTTAGTTTTTCCTCTGTAAAAACCACAGTTCATATAATTATCCGGTAAGCTTATCACAGATCATTTCTGGTCTTCGTTCTCGGTGCGAACAAAAAGCTCCTCCCACTTCTTTCTGCATTAGCGGGTTAGTCTGTTTCCGATTGTTTCCAACAAAGTGCATTATTCGTAATAGCGGGTTTCCACTTGTTTCCGATTAGATCACAGTCTGACTTGTCTACCTGTGAAAAGATCTGATGTCGCCTATGTTTCTATCTGCAAAAACGTTCTCTGGAGCACTCGCACCTTGGTCCGGGTTTTTATAATGGGTGAGATAGGGAAAGATCATACTGGATAATTATATAAACTGTGGTAAAAACAAACGAAAAACAAAAAGAATGATTAGATGAAGATTCGGAGGATACGAGAGGTCATGCTGTTCATGTTCATACTTCAAAGGGTTCGATACATTAAAATCCTTTTACAAGGCCTCAGCGTCAGCTGACCGCCTCAAAGACGAAGTGCCCGTTTGCGAATTTTCCCACGGGACTAACCATCCTTGAGAGCTACTGAAAATCTGTGGTTTGACCACAATTTCTAATTTTAAAAATGAAGAAATTTCACGACAACAGTGTCGGCAAGGTTTTTGACGAAAGCGGGTAGCACCTCATGGAACTTCCAAAGCTGCCAAATTGCTCAAATGATATTTCCTTTGAGCAAATTTTTAGTGTTCTCTTAGCAGATAAGCTAAAACAATTTTGGGGAGCGCCCTTTTCTGAACTTTAAAATGAAAAATTCTGCTCCATTTAATTGAAAAAAAAACTATATTTACCCTTTCTAATTATGTAAGTTTCTTTCAAATGAATGTCTCGATCTCCGGCACAAAACAGGAGAAGCTAAATAGTTTTTCTAAGATTTCTGAGAAAGCAGGTGTTGGATTTTTGTTTTCTTTTTATTATTCAGATCTCTTATCCAAGCTCTACAAGTTACAGCAAGACTGTCCAATCAAACCAACAATTGGTGGTAACGAACTATAAGGAGCAGCTTAGGCCAATAGTAACCGAAACTCTACAAAAGGAATTTTGATAGGAACTAATACATACAAAAATTGGCTTTTTATTTTGATTCCAAATATATAAAATTCGTTAAGTTTAATGTTACACATCAAAAGTTACGAGATTGAGAAAATTTACCTGATTCAAAAAAGGGGGGAAACACCCCTAAACAGGCAAGCGATCTTTATGATCTTTAGATTCAGCCTACCATAATCCAATCTTGATGTTTTAACCTCCCGCCTAAAAAAAAATGTGGAATTTTGCATTTTCCTCCCAGATAAAACATTTTACCCAGGTCTTAGAATATCGGGAGAGGGCTTATTCGAACGAAAATTAAAAGTTATAGTGTCATTTTTAAGTACCAAAAAGATTGTGCCACGGTAAAGTGGTGTTTACTGCCATTTCGTGGCAAGGAATTACGATTTTGCCCCAAAGATAACCAAGTTGCTGTCGATTGAAAATTCTAAGATAGACAATCAATTTAAAAGCATAAAAAAGTATACATTGAGCTTCCCAGTTGCAGAAGAGGTAATGCCGCACGGTGGCGCATTCGTTCCTGAAAATTCACGCAGTCCATACAAGTTAAATGAGCGAAAATCTAAGAAACAAAGTCTTGATAACGGTAGGTATATCAAAAGGACCGAATTTTGATGCTTATTTAAAATATGTAAAATCCCTCAAATTTAATGGTACCAATCAGAAGACCAAGAAAACATCAAGTGATCTGGTACCCCAAACATCAAGTGATTTTAATGAAAATCACTCCATCAGATTCAGCATACCAGAGAACCCTCCTGTAGAGATTTCAAGCTCCTATGTACAAAAATGTGTAATTTTGCATTTTTTTTTTTCCAGAAGAAAGATAACGGATGCGTGTTTATTTGTTTTTGTTTTTTTCTCAGGGGTGACCATATCCAACCAGTGATCGTAGAAGATCGGGAGAGGGCTCGTTTAATCGGAAATCAGAAGTTCAAGTGCCCTTCTTAAGTGACTAAAAATATTAGAGGGCAGCTAGCCCCCCTCCCACGCCCATTTTTCCCAAAGTCACCGATCAAAATTTTGAGATAGCCATTCTGTTTAGCATAGTCGAAAAATCTTATAACAATGTCTTTGAGGACGACTCTATCCCCCACAGTACCCGGGGGAAAGGCTGCAAGTTATAAACTTTGCCCATTGTTTACATTTAGCATTGGTTATTGGGAAGTACACAGACGTTTTCAAGGGGGATTTTTCTGTCGGGGGTGGAGAGGTTACTTGGAAGAGTCTTTCCATGGAGGAATTTTTCATTGGGGAAGAGAATTTTCCATGGAGGGGCGCAGGATTTCCCAGCATTATTTAAAACAAGATAAGAAATTAAATTAAAAAAAAAATTCAAGTGAAAGTAAGGAGCAACATTAAAAATTAAAACGAACAAAAATTATTGCGTATATGAGTGGGGTTGCCCCCTCCTCAATACCTCGCTCTTTACGTTACAGTCGGAATTTTGTCCCAATTCTATAAGAATGAGTCCTGAAACACAAGGTTCGTTTAATTAGAACAATAAGAAGCTTTTTTTGAAAGTACTAAAAAAACCTAAAGTACTAAAAACCCGAAACGCTGTTTTGGGGTCTATGAAACCCCCTCTACATAAGAGAATTCATTTGGCTAAGATCCTAATAGATAGTGTACAACTATGCAATACTTTCTGGCCATTAGTTTTATGGATGAATGGTCTATAATAAAGTTTATATTTATTGATAGCGTTTATGTTTAGCGACGACTGATATACCGGCACGTCGACATGGCCTCTGAGAATGAGAGGCTATATAAGAACCCTTCAACTGTTCGAGGCACTTTCACTCTACCCCGATTTTATATTTAAGTTTAAAATTCGTACAACAATACTTCGAGAATGATACCATACTTGAAGAATCCCGTAAAAACGAAGCTTACGGTAGTACTTACCCTCCCCCTCCCCCCGCACTGGCGGTGCCTATGGTGCGTCTTCCATCTTTTTCCCTTTTGTACCGGTTCGCATGTGACTTTCACCCACATCACAGACCTTAGTCAAAAATACTCCCTGAAAGGAAGGGAGACCCTTCCCCCCAAATAAAAAACCTTCTATGTTCATCTCAAGGCTCTAAGAAAAACGCAATTTTTGAAACTTCTGACAGACTCCCCTTTCCCACCTACACAAAGATCCACCGGACCTCCTAATAATACCTGATATGCAATTACACACCTCTGTACATAATTTTATTAAGTCTACTTGTTAAATGAAGCTTTAGAATAATGTCTATATCAACCATTTATTTGATATAGACTACATGTATATTTAGGAACGGCTTTGCCACCGCACGGCAGTACTGTCATTGAAACTGGGAAGTTCAATATACAGTTTTCCAAAACTTTTAAATCGAGTGGCTAAACGAAAATTTTCATTCGATAGCTTTTTATCCCTCTCTGGGCCAACATTCTTGTTTTGCGGCGCAGAATGGTAACTTTGCTGTGTTGCAATCTTCTTTGTTACTTACAAATAGTACTAGAAATTTCTATTTCTTTTTTAATGAGCCCTCTTCTGATATTCTAAGACCACTGGTTCGATTCGATACCCTTGGAAAATAAAAACTACAAACAAATAAACATGCATCTACAACCATTCTTCTCGGAAAAAAATTTAAATTTTGCATTCTTTCAGATAGGGGCTTGAAACCTCTAAATTAAGGTTCTCTGATATGCTAAATTGGATGGAGTAATTTTCGCAAAGATATCTCACCCTTTCGGTGGAGTTTCCCTCCTTTTTCTAAAATTAGGCGGATTTCTTTAGGCTCATAACTTTTGGTAGGTAACTTTAAACTTAATGAATTTCCCTATAATAGAATGGCCATGAAAGACGGATACTTTTGATATAGAGATTGCTATAAAACTCCTTTTTTCGAATTTCGATTGCTCCTTATCTACAGTTTGTTACCACAAACTGTGACAGTTCCCTCGTTCCCTCGCTTGCATATAACTTTCACATGCTGTTGGCTATTTGCCTTAGATGCTTATCGAGGAGATCTGGCAAAGCATAGCCACATTTAATATGCTGAAGCCTTAACGACCTCAAGTCACTTACACAAGTCAAAACTAATAGAGTTAAAAAATTGTTATGTCGATTAAAAAAGTTGGTAATAATACTAATTTTATCAAAATTATTCTGTATTATGAAAGTAGGAGAATACAAGCATCTAAGAATCAAATAAACGTTGATGCAGTTTTTGTTCTGCAGTTCCAATCACTAATTTAGAGAATATATTAACTTAGAACTGAAGTTTGTTGAAAATCCTGTTTTCGTCTTTTAGTTCCCTTTTTAAATTTTTTAACTTTGCAAACAATTTAACAATTTAAGAACCAAACAGTTCAAGAATATAGGGGCCTTTTCGGGGGGGGGCTACCCTTAGATTCAAAAATAATTAGAGTAAAGCCTTCAAATTTTATTCTCTTGTTTGACAGCAAACGGGATAGTTTCACGGTGTAAGATGCGATCTGCTTCATGGTGTTTGTGAAGTGACGTCAATGTTAGAATAAAAAACTCGCACACACGCAAAAAAAAGCAGCCTGTGCCCCAAAGCTCCTAACTGTGGACATAAATGCACCGATCGGGACGATATTTTGCTTTATCCCGTACCATATATGTTTCCCTAGATTTCACAACCATAACAATCGTACAATGAGAGACCAGCCCACTTTCATTCCAGGACAGAACACAGCTCTTTGGACAATCACTACATTAAGATAGTTTGACAGTTATGTCAATCAATAATTCTTCTCAGAATGATCAAAAAGCTAGCAGCCACTTTCAACGCAGCACAACAAACACTGTATTTTTGCATAAAACAGATATAGTTCGCTCAGTTCAGCTGGACTAAACATCAAAAGAAAAAATTGAATTATTTCGACTTTTGCTATCTCCATGCAGACCATGAAATGATTTTGAGGTTAATTTATAAATTTTGAGCAGTATCAAAGGTTAAAATTTTATGAATCAGTTTCTAGCTTTTAAATAATGCCTGCTAATTTTAGCTTTTTAGTTTATCTGTGCAGACCTTTCGCCGATTTTGATGTTAAGTTATAAATTTTGAGCAGTAACCATAGTTTTGATTTTATAAAATTAGTTTGAAGCTTTTAAATAATGCCTATTAATTTCTAATTTACCTGTGCAGACCTTTCGCCAATTTTGACGTTACGGTTTAAATTTGGAAGGGTATCAATAATTAATATTTTATGAATTACTGTATCATTTAAATAATGCCCGCTAATTTTAGCTTTTTAATTTATCTGTGCAGACCTTTCGCCGATTTAGATGTTCAGTTATAAATTTTGAGCAGTAACCATAGTTTTGATTTTATAAAATTAGTTTGAAGCTTTTAAATAATGCCTATTAATTTCTAATTTACCTGTGCAGACCTTTCGCTGATTTTGATGTTTAGTCAAAAAATTTTGAGTGGCCTCCATTTTGAGAAGTACGCAATTTTGAGCGGTAAACATTCGAAGAAAAATAAAGTAGTGCAGACACCAAATTTAATTCATTTAAATATTTTGTCTATCTGTAGGTATTTCACCTTGAAAGACACTTCCAAGATTGAGAATGAAAACATACGTTCAAAACTTAGCTCTATAAAAAAAAATTCAAAACTTGTTATCTATATACGCATCTGAAACAACTAATATATTAGACAGCGAAAATTTTATGACCAGTAGAAAAAATACCATCTCCAAAAAAGAAGAAGCAAGACTCAAATTCCCCTAGCAATTAAAATTAAGAGAATGTAAACATATATTTCAAATGAATGACGCCAACGTTAAAAAAGTGGAGTCATGGTGACCGATTAAAAATACTACGGTAAATATATCTTTTAAACACTATCTGACCCAGACGCAAATATTTTTGTGTAGTTTCTCGCATGCTGGGAAAGGCAGGCGCGTCCGCACTTTTTTTCGGGGGGAGGAGTCAAATAAAAAAAAAGTCACTTGATAGTTTGAATAAGAAGCGCTCAACAAATTCGGAGTTTAGAATTTCAAGGACAATCCAGGCTTCGAGCCCCCCCCCCCTCTTTGCGTAATGTCGGGGAGAGGGGGCTCAAACTCATTGAAAGTTTAGAAACTGTCAAACCACACTAGCACAATACAAAAGCAAACCTGAATTAAATTGCAGATAGAACTTACAAATTTCTCTCAAACCCATCGAGCATTGTTTCAGGACTGTACTTTTCTCCATTTGTAACACCACTGTAAAAACAACCATGCTCTCATGTACATGAATTAAAAAAAATAGGCTTTCAACGAAGATAAAAGCCACAAGTTCGCAACGTCCTCTTATAATATAGTCCTCATCATCTTGTTTTTATTTTCGATAAAGAATATTATTACCACTTAAAATAAATACTTTCCATCGAGTCATACAGGAGCAGCAAAACTAAGCTAGACGGCAAGAATTTGTCATATTACCGTCTATCAGTCGACGGTAAATTCTGTCAAAGGATATGACTAAGTGACGACGCTATAAGAATTTCGAATACTAAATCTGACAGTGGGTAAAATTTCATCAAAACTCTTCTTGCAAATTAAAAAAAAAATCACCAAGTTAAAAAAAGAATATAGCTACTACATTTTACCAGTGGATTAACAGTGTTTAAACAGTGATGGAAATTTACTTCAAATGCTTTTTTTTAATTGAATGATCAAGATTCACCAGCGGACTAACATTCTTCCAGTTTATTCACAACACTGTTTTTAAAATTAAGTGCTAAGGATTTCCCAGTGGATTAAAAGTGTTTAAACAGTGACTAAAATTTATTTTAAAGACTTTTTTTTATTAAATGTTTCAGGTTTACCAGTAGCTTAACAGTGTTTAAACAGTCTCCAAAATTTATTTTCAGCACAATTTTTAAAACTAAGTGCTTGAGACCAGTAGATAAACAGTGTTTTCAAATAGGCCCACTCGAAAAACTTTTCGAAACATCCGTTTGTGTTGCATCCAGTATTTTCGTTGGCCTTATAAAATCCCATTCTCGCTTTTCTTGTCTTTTTTTTGTTTATTTGGAATATAGGTAGATTTTCCATTATCCCTTCTCTTCCGTAGCTAATCAATTTTACATATGGGGGAAATACGCCCGACCCGGCAGTATATCTACGAGGAAGAAAAGAACACAGTGCAATTCCGTCAAAGGGCAACTCTTCTACATTTGCGGCTAATTTCACATTTCTCAAATTATTTTCTTTAAAATTTATCTTACCCTGCTATGATAGCTAAACCCCCCACCCCCACCCCCCCCCCCAAAAAAAAAAACGAAAAAATTTAGAATAAATAAAAGTTAAAAATAAATTCAAAGGGGGGAGGGATTCAGTGGGGGATTACATGCCTAACACAAACAGTCTTAGATGACATAGCTATTGATCGCACTTTGAGTACCTTAAACTAAAAAAAAATAATACCGCCCTTGTACAAAGAATCGATCCTTATAAGCAGAAAAAAGAAGTCGTCTTGACAAAGACAGCCAGCAGCATCTACTTACTCGAAATATATATTATGCTGCCATCTAAATACCTCGATCAGAGCAACATGCTTAACCATTAATACGCCGTTGACTAACCACACATCAGGCACCGATAAATTTGATATAAACTTGATAGATTTAATATTTGTGTTTATTGGATAACAATTGTCAAAATTAAAACTGTTCTTATTTGAAAATTAGTTAATTCAATAAAGTCACTTATGACAATTTATGAACCTGTTATACGATAGGTTTCCTGGATTTACATAACAGCCCAGGCATACTATATCCTATACCGCTTCTAAATAGCATCTTCAGATATCCTGCTCTAAGCTATGTCCTTGCTCATATTTGTTCACAATTCTGTCGCATCAGGACGCGTCTTGATATGTATTCAAGACGTTTTAGTTACTAAGCATATAAATGGCATTTTTTATGTTAAACTAGTATGATTGCAAATTATTTTTACACACGAATCGGGTAATAATTTTTTTTATATTTCAAAAATTATAAATATATATGTTCGATAACAGATAGCTTTTTTCAACAGAAAACTAGTGAAGTCTTCTTAGAGTGAATAATGTGTAAAACCTGTAATTTAAGCATAATAACGCATGGCTCTTCACAATAGCCAATCCCTAAATAGCTCAGCCCCTAAATGCCTGTAGATCCTCCCCCGCTTCGAAACAGCATCACAAATATTAAGACGCACAGTCCTGCTGAGTACCTGAAGGTTTCTCGGTTCAACTCAACAAAGATTGTTTTCTACTTCCTTACTTTTTTTTTCTTTATTTCGACTTTTCGTCGAATGTGGGTCAAAGCTTGTATGAAAAGAGAATTTTTTTAATGAAGGCTCAAGTTTTTCGAACTAAAAAGTTTGGAGGGTTCAGACAAGAAAACGTGAAAATAGTTATTATCGACATAATTTTCGATGAGAGTGATAGTAAAATTACCAGCAAGGTGAAAAGAGATAATAGTGAAATCCCCTGATAGTCCAGCATGAGCGATTATCAGATTGTAGTAAAAAAAAATTCACCAGAAAAGAAGTATTTCAAATATGGTCATCATGAAGTTTTTCTTATTTGAACCCTTTACTTCGAAAAATTTGAACTCTTTTCAAATTGAAAAATTCATTTTTCGCCTATGCTTAGATACATAATGCACGCAATTAACAAAAGTCATATTCTCAATATAAAAAGATGATCAATAGCCTAGTCTGATCTATAGGACTGGTGATGCGGATAAACAAATGACCCAGCCCTTGTCCTATTCTTTAATTTAAAAATATATCTTAAAATCCTTTTTATTAAATTTTTTAAGCCTTATCGTATCAAACAATTTTACTGCTTCAGGTCTTAAATATATAGGAGGTAAACATTGGAATATGTGCTTAACGATGTGTGTAAACATTTCGCATATTCTTATGAGATTAAAAAGCAAGTTTTACTACCTACTTACGAATTTATTACCCAAAAATTTCGATTAAATATGAGCAGACCCATAAACACACGTCAAATTTATATTGCAATTTTTATCACAACGCTAAACCCAATTTATCATTATTTAAAAAAAAACTTCTCAGAACACAATTTAATCTATCCCATACAACATAATTTCTAGCGTTAATTAGTAAAAGTCAAGTGCAAGTGCGCATGCTTAAACGAAAATACAGCTCCGGTGGCTACAATGGGGGGGGGGGGAGGCACTTCCTCCTAGATTGCGAAAAATACTTATTCTTTAGGCATTTCCATTAACAAATGCCTATTTTTTTATATTTTCATAGGGAAAAAGTACCTCCCTAAATTTTGAAAATGTGTTTTGGCCCTCCCCCAGCAATTTCATGAATCGACGGCACCGCGCAGTTCAGCTAGTATGCAAGCTCGGAATATTGAAATGTCCATGATATGATCTTAGAACCATGAGAACGGCTGCAAACAATAAAAAAAAAAGTAAGTAAGTATGACGGCACTAGACCCTTAAGGTCCAAACCGGCGGTGCTGATCTCCGTTTCGTAGCCCTTCGGCCAGGAAGTGCAATAGGGGGTTGGGGGCCAGCCATCCTGTGCTCTCGCACATCCTTCCAACTTACCTTTCCCAGATTTCTCCTGCTACCCATTTAGAGCTGGGTCGACTCTGGCTGAGCTTACAGAGCCACACCTCTGACCCGCGTCCCAAAACAAACAACTGGCCACGGCAGGGATCAAACCCGTGCCCCTTGGACAAAGAATTCTCAACCCAACGCACGTCCACCTACAAACCATGTAAACAAAGAAAAGCTTAAAATCTTGGAGCCACGAGAATTGCTATAAACTATTAAAGTGCAGAAAGACGTCTAAAAAATACTTGATTACCTCTTCAAATTAACTCTTGAAAACACCTTTTCGGCTACAACAGCCGTAAAGTTTGTACATGTCGAGATTGAAACAAAATGAAGACAAATTCATGGAATAATATGACCTTCTCTTTCTTAGCTACTATAAATCACAGAAATTTTTGCAGTTTTCTTTCATCGGAGCCATCGTTTCGAACACTTCGGTATCTATTAATCACGACCTGGCTTTCCCTCGGATTTTCAGTTGGCCTTAGGCTGTTTATCCTTGATTTAAGCATATGCCCTATTTTTGCTTCTTTTTTTGTACAAGGAATATCCAGAAAGTAAGTTCTATTGCATAATATAAACAAGTCAAAGGGGTTGTCAATGATTTAAGAACAACAAACTAGCCCCCGGTACGTTCTACAATAACTTAGACTTAGGACAGTTTTGAAAGCCTTATTTTTACATCTTTCTATAGTAACGCTGATATCATCTATTGAGCTTGTAAAGCATGGCTAGTGAAGCATGTGCATTAATTATACGATACTTAGCAATAACACATCAGACTTGCGGGTTATGTGGCACATCACATCAACTTCAGTGCACCCTACTGGTTGATCTACTCCTCCGTAATTGTCTCTTCATTGCTATAACATCTATTTGATCCTCCTTTCATAAAAGTCTTGGTCAAATTGCAGTTTGGCAGCTTTTTAATAGCTAGGAAAGCTGGGTCAATGAAAAATTCAGGAACGGATCTGGAGTCTAAATAGGGTCTTGGAGAAAGGGTATATTATCCCTTCTATCCCTTCCCCTCTTTAGGTGAAGCGAGTTTAAGTGAAGAGGTTTCTGGAAATTATTCCAGAAACCTCTCGATTATAAACATTCTTGCTCTATCTCGGAGTATCGTTCCGTAAGTTATATTTGTTCTAAATATTTGCGATATATTTTCAATCACCATCTAAATACTTATGCATATCCTAAGGTGAGCACAACAAAGGTAGCAGTGATGTATCCCCATACCCAAGCTACACATTTTAGGATGCCATCTATTTTTTTTAGGATGCCATCTACTTTTAAAGCACATCACATACTTTGTATACTTAAACTTAGCAGTTGATAGATATACTTCTTCTTGAGCGTCTGAAGGCTTCATCACTTAGCATAGCATTGCCATAACAGTTGTATTTCACCCTTAAAACTATAATTAGGAATACGTCATCTGGGCTATTTGCCTCCAAAATCAGCTGAAGATTGTCAGTTCAACTAAGAAGATTACCTATTATGGCTGTTTTTTGCCTCTTCTGTCATCTACACGACCCTGTTATATAAAAAAATGCTTCTGTCATCTATAGGAAGATACTTTGTCTAAGCAGACCTCACTGAGGTCTCTAGGGGCAGAGGGATTGTTTTTTACTTGGAGTACTTGTTGTGTATTTTATGTCATATTGTTTTAAAATTTCTCTCTCCCTCCCTCTCTCTCTCTCTCCTCTCTCTCTCTCTCTCTCTCTCTCTCTCTCTCTCTCTCTCTCTCTCTCTCTCTCTCTCTCTCTCTCTCTCTCTCTCTCTCTCTCTCTCTCTCCCTCTTCATTTTCAGCCATTGCTACATCTGTTTTTACACTGTGAAATGTTGGGTTGCCAAATGGGTCTTTATATTTTACTTTTGAATAGCCTACTTCAATATTTTGCGCATTCCTCGATCGAGCATTGATATAAATGTCAATATATTCATCAGTTAAATTCTAGTCATATTGTGGTTTTTCCATTTTTTTTTGCTATGTTTATGAAATTTTGGCTATAGTCCCCTGGTTTAGACTAACTGCAGCAAGCAAGCATCCCTCCCTTCCCCAAAAGACAAATTTCATACTCACGCAGTTTCTGTAAATTTGACCTTTTTTGATGGCCTATCTTGTGAGACTCTTAACCTCATCCATCGTTCGATTTGTCGCTCTGTCATATCAACTTGCTTCAAAAGACCTTGCATCTATAAAATTAGATAACGCACTAAGAAAGCGAAATAAAAATGCCACATACACAAAAACATCACAAATCACATAAAAAAAAATATTAGTCCCTAACACTAAAAAATATAACAGCAATCCTAACACACGTTCTATACACTGCTTTTCTGGAAACGGATTGTGGCGATATGCACTTTAAAATATCTGGAAGCATCAGCTCAATATTCCCAATCCCTATAAGTGACTCTAGCTTCCAATAAGTGGCATCTAGCTGGAATACTTTTCACACGTTTACTTGATATACCCGTAAAATTGTAACACTGAAAAATCCTCCAAATCCCAACTCCATTTCTGAATCATTTGATTTTCCAGTACTATTTTGATTTGTTTTTCCATTTGGGTCAGTGGATCAGTTGGTTCTTGACCAATATTCCAAATAAAAGATAACCCCGTTTTCTCAAAAACTTCCTGAACATTCAAAAGAATATAAAATGAGATATGATATTATAGCCCCCGGCCTAGGAATATTTAACCATATGCGACCAAGTTTTTGACAAGTTACTCTTGTCACCTCGATTCTAGCATTTGTTTAATTAAAAAAATTTAATTAAAGATTTAGTTTGACTGTGGCTTTACTGAAAGCCTTTTAGAGTAGAGTAAATATTACCAGCTGGCAAAATTCAACTGCAAGGCTCTAACGAACAGATTTCCTTTCAAAAAATTTAAATAGAAAATCTTATTGTTTAAAAGAAATGCAAATAAATAGATTTCATTGTTAAGCAGTACAATTTTTTTTTTCTTCTTTTTTTAGCTTTGCTCTTTAGTAAGAGCATTTATTCTCGAAGCATTGACTAAAAAACATTGTCATGTAAAGATAGGGGGACTGAAGAGGGTACCCCCTGCTCCTAAAATTATCGTTATTATAATAGTAACGATAATAATAATAAGATAACAATAAGCAATAAATAAAAATGATAACATAAAAAGCTCACTATAAGCCAAACAAGGTCATACAATATAATATTCAGCAATATATATATATCACAAAATAATAATACTCCTCCCCCCCCCCCAAACAAAAAAAAAGATATTTTTTTTCACCATTTTCTTAGTATATTTACAAACCTGAACGACTGTACTTCTTATAGTAGTCTGAAGGATCCCCTGGAACTCGAGGATGTCACCTAAAAAATTACTTCTTAGCCGGGAAAGGTAATGGCACTCCGCAAGAATGTGAGCCACATCTGCTAAGTTTCACCTGGGATACATGAAATAATTCCAGTTCTTTTTAATTTTTAATGTCGCTCTTTATTTTCATTTTTTTTAAACGTTAGCTTTTTTTAAATTTACTTTGCACTGGTTTTTAATACCATATTCAGGGCAATTTATGTATTTGCTTTTTAAACCATAAATAGTAGTCTCCTGAATCTGAGGTAATAAGCTGGTTTTTTTCTAAAGCTGAAGTTCAAATTTTTCGCAGTGCTCCGATGTTGAGAAACAATGTTTCCCATTCAAAACACTGCCTCGTAACAAGAAGGGAGCTGTCACCTCCCCCGGGGAAAATATTGAAAAATTACTAAATATATATCCATCCACAAGAAGGCAGCCACTTTCCCAGAGTTGTTTTATTACTTTCGTTTTTTGAGTGGGTACAAATTTTGAATGTAACTGACTATTTTTGAACAAAACATACTACATTTTGTTTTTCCATGGGTGCAACTAGCATCATGGCCTGGTCGGTCATCAAACAGTTCGTGGTAACGAACTGTAAGTAAGGCTCAATGGTAACCGAAACTCTAAAAAGGGAATTTTGATACCAATAGATACATCAAAAGAATCAGATTTTAATTCTCATTTCAAATATATAAGTTTCATCAAGTTTAATCTCAGCCATCAAAAGTTACGCGCCTGAGAAAATTTGGCTGATTTTCGAAAAAAGGGGG
>JAQQPU010017104.1:2546-14454 GCA_029168905.1 Artemia sp. Kazakhstan ARC1039 | reverse complement strand
GGGTAAACAAAATTATTGCTCAGGATCATAAATATTTTTGCAGTTTATTTAATAATTTTAGCGATTCTGAACTGAACTTCAAAAATTTTCGATTTTATTTCATGTTTTCAAATTTTTAAATTTTCCGTTGAAAATTTAACAAAGAAATTGAAGCTTACAAGGAAAAAAAACGAACAACTCGACTCTAATAATTCAATACACGTTCTGTTACGTTTTTTTGTCAAACAGAATTTCTAAGTCCACGTTCTGAAATTAGCTTGTTCTAGCGATTAGCTTAAAACATCTTTACAGACCTTATCTGATTCTTGTGATGCATAGAAGTTTCTGTTTTTTTTTCCAAATTATGTTGAATCCTTTTCATCACTTTCGGAAATAGCTGGAAAGTCGAACTTTGGTGTCAAGTATTTCTTCCCATATCTTGAATGTCCGAGAAATACTTAACATAAACACCTGCTTGTTAATAACGTTAAGGAAAATCAGAAAGGTTCGTTTATAACAATGGACATCGCCTAAATGCATTTTAATTTTTTTTTCAAATTTATTCCCTTTTCAAATTTATGTCGTCTAATATATAGCCATATTTTATATGCATATGGAGGTCTTTTTCGGATTTTAAAAACTTTGAAATATTTTTGTGGTTTTGGAAATTTCCACTTGACCATTTCAAGGAATAAGATTTCATTTGCACTGTCCTTAGTAATTTAACCCTCCTAGCCGAGGGGTTAGCGCACCGGACTTGAAATCCTGAGGTCAGGGGTTCGAGTCCTGGTGCCGCTGGTTATTTGATTTGGAACGGGGGTTAATGGTATGATCTTGTAAGCTCACCCAGGGTCGATCCAGCTCTAAATGGGTACCTGGAGAAATCTGGGAGGAAAACACGGGAAGCGGCGGATTGTTTGCAACCAACCACGCATTTGCACTCCTGGCCGAAGGCATTGAATCAGGAGATCGGTACCTGCGCAACGCAGACTTTTTTTTTTTTTTAGTACTTTAAACTAGAATTGGGAAAATGAAGTTTTTGAAACTTTTTATAGTGCTTTTCATATTTTATATTTTTTTTTTGTAATAAAACTTTAGTATAGCATACGTACATTAATGTTCATAATTTCTTAGACCACACTGCTTTTCCATTTACAAAAAATTAAACCAGAAAAACGGGTTTTAATTTCTATAAAGCAGTAAATACAACACATTTAATTAAACATAAATACTCCGAATATTTCGGCCCCACATCCGGGAGCCTTTCTCAACGGGAAAAAAAATCCTTACATAAACATAAAAAACATACTAAACAAAACAAAAGAAAAAATATAAATAAATAGGAAAAGAAAACTCACATATTAAATAAACAAACTCCATTCACTGCCGTATACAATCAAATGCTTATATTGTATAAAAACTCCTGTGTCGACACCCCCCCCCCTCAGGGCCGGGGCAGGCATTATAAGTATTGCTCTGGGGGCATATATGGTTCTTATGGAAGATATGCTCGTATGAACTTCAGAGAGGGTTCATTTGAATGGAAATTAAAAGTTTTAGTTCATTTTCTTAGAGTGAAAAAAGATCAGAGGGCAACTAGCCCCTCCCGCCCTCCACGCCTCTGGGTGTATCGGATGGGTAAACCCATCCGATAAAAATTTCAGGTGACCTTTTTGTTAAAAATGGTTCAACCATCGGATATTAAAACTCCAGGCTCGACACAATCCCCAGGGCCCAGGGATAGGTGTTGTAAGTTATACTCTGGGGATATATATGGTTATTATAGAAGGGATACTCGTACAAACTTCAGAGAGGGCTCATTTGATTGAAAATAGAAAGTTCTAGTTCACTTTTAAAGAGTCAAAAGAGACCGAAGCTTAATCTAGTCCTCCCCTGCCCTTTTTCCCCAAACCCATCTGATAAAAATTTTCAGATAGCAATTTTGTTAAAAATAGTTCAAACATCAGATAATTAAAACTCCGTGGTTGACACAAACCCATTTTGTCACTATGATATTGTTACTTTGATATCAGTTTTGTTACTTTGATGAATATTTGATTTATTTTTTTTAAGTTTGATTTTAAAATAAGGAATTTTTAAAAACTTGAAAATTTTTGAAAATCAAAAACAAACAAAAATCAATTTAAAAAAAACTTTTCGAAAAACAAGTTTTTCAAAGAAAAGTAAAGACCACTTTAAACTTAAGCTCAGCAGATACAAACACCTTTTAAAATTCAAACTCAAAACTACCAGAAATTACTATTAAAGAATAAATGAAACCCAAAACAAACAGAAATTAAATAAACAATCATAGCAAAAAACACACAACAAGCAATAATATTAATGAATAAATAGATCTTAAAGCAAGTAATGCTTAGATAGAATATGAATATCAAGCTTAAAACGAAAAAAAAAAACATTTCCCTATTGAAGTATAAATGAAACTAAAAACGAACAGAAATTCACGCGAGTAACGCCATTGACCCCAGTTCCAAACTAAATAACCGAACCACTCGGCTCGAACCACTGTCCTCAGGATTTCAGATTTTACGCACTAACCATTCAGCTAGGACAGCTGTAGACTCACAGCCTAAGCCAAGTACTACACAAATCTAGGCGTCATAGACTACATAGTCTAGACTAAACAGAAATACAATAAATAAAATCTTGGTCCAATGTGGTAAATTTCTCCAGACTCCAGGCAGCGTTAAGGATTGTAGTGAGTTCTTACAGTTGAGCTAGGAATCTCTCTGCAATCAAAACATACTGCAGTGTGAGGAATACACTATCGACAGAGTCAAATCAAACGTGAGCCATCGGATTTTCGTGAGCCATTGAGCCATCGTGAGCCACGTTTTAGTCCTGGTGTCCCAGAAAAATGTCCTGATGATGCAATGAAAACCAATAAAAAAAAAACAGAAATTCACTGAAATTCGAAAATAAAAAAAAACGATTTGATTTATACTCATGCCTATAGATTTCATAAATTTAACGAGACTTACGGGAAGCAATATAATAGATCCCCCCCTATCCACCAACCACTTAGGGGCAAACAAAAAACAGATCGCCTCCGAATTGAGTGGGAGGAGTCCATAAGAAAGGATTTAAGGAAAATTGGAACTTCTTGGAAGAGTGTCGAGAAGAAGGCTTCGAATAGATCGGGATGGAAGAGGAGTGTGCTTAGCTGTATTGGCCTCATGCGGTTTGTTGCTGCATTGAGCAACGTATATAATATACGATTATAAAATATGTTATTTCAGGGCACGGATCAAGTGTTTCTCATGATTCAGATGTCAGCTTGAGTACAGCTTATGGAACAGAATTTTCATCTTCACCTCCTTTTTCCAGAAGGTTTAACAGGTCAAGATGCAGCATTACCAGCAGTGAAGGTAGGTCTTTATTATTAATTGGTAAAGGATATATCTAAAGTGTTGCGTGAAGTAGGGGCTTAAGCCCTCCAAGGACATTTAGTGTCGAAAAATTTAACTTGTCTCGAATTCCGAAAATATGTATTTTTGAGTAATAGTTTACCTTTTTTCGAAATAAGGTGTGGTGGGGTGTCTTTTGGAAGAATTCTAGGTGGTAAATACACCCCAGTCCTCCCCCCCCCCGGTATGTCGGTAAGTCATAATGTGTATTATTCTGAATGAGCTCCAAAGAATTATATAGTATTCTTGAGGTTTAGGGTTTAAGTGGAGCGAAGACTCGGAAGTAAATTTTTTTGAATAGTTCCACTCCCCTCCCATTCTATCTCATTAAAAAAAAAATCAAAATTTGTAATGTAATTATGGTTTACAAAACAAATAAAAGCATCTCATTGGACCATTTTTAGGTCCATATCGTGGAGTTATGAGGAGAAAAGGAAACATAGTGAGAAAAAAATATTGCCCTTTAAGAACGTTAAAACGAAAATGATAGCCTCAAATATTTTTGTTTTAAGAAGTTGTTTTTTTTTCCCCTGAAAACTCGATTAGTATTTTCAGGTTCTTATCAATTAAAATGTGTGTGTCCATGTAGCTGAAAAGGCAGTGTAAAGCACGAAAAGTATTTTAATCATAATAATTTTTACAAGTATTCCTTTTGTTTCTTGGCGCTTAAACAATAATTTTTTTTAGTTTTTAACTGATAATTTAAACACAAGCCGACCAATAGAAAACTATTTTTGCTATGGTCCGTTGAAATAATCGTTCCAAGCATGGTCTTAGCAATTATTTCTTTAACATATTCAGGAGAATAAATATAAGCACAATCGTTCAAGATAATTCAAAACTGATTATTTTCACCTTTTAATAAAGAACTTGTATTCCCCTATTATAAAAAAGGAACCAAAATTGTATAATAAGTCGTGAGATCATTTGTCATTTATTTTGTCTGACAAAGAAGCAACAGTTTTAATTAAATTTCTCACGCTTTTATTAAGAATTGTTGTTTTTGTCAAATTCTACATTTAATTGCAAAAGATTTAAATAAACAAAAAACCGGATTTGAAATTAGATTATTTGAGGTGCAATTTATTTCAGTGCAGTTCACTGTTTCAGCAAAAACCAAATAGAGAAAAAGGGGAGTAATTCCCCGAAGATTAGTCCTGTGTACCCTTTTTAAATTGTTCCCATGAAGGTAAAAAAAAGGTAAAGAATACGGACCAGGACTTTACACTCCCTACCAGCGGTGCTAATCTCCGCTTCATTGCCCCTCATCCAGGAAGTGCAATAAACAATAAGTAGAACAACAGGGAATTTTTTTTATACAAGACAGTGGAACGCAACTTTTAAATGAATATTTCGGCCATATATCCAAGGGCCGTCCTCAGCAAAACAAACGAAGAAAAAAAAATACAAAAGAAACTTACATTAAAATTCGATCATTTAAACTGAAAAACGTTTTTTTTCTTTTTTAATTTTCAAAACAGCCCTAATATCATTACTTCAAGGAAGTTCAACCAGAACTCGAGTTGAATTGAGTCCTGGTTGAATTTTCTTGAAGTAATGATGTTAGGGCTGTTTTGAAAATTTGAGAAAAAAACTTTTTTCAGTTTTAATTAAAAAAATTGAATTTTAATGTAAGTTTCTTTTATATTTTTTTTTCTTTGTTTGTTTTGCTGAGGACGGCCCTTGGATATAGGGCCGAAATATTCATTTAAAAGTTGCGTTCCACTGTCTTGTATAAAAAAATTCCCTGTTGTTCTACTTATTGTTTATGATGGAAAGGCAGTGTGGTCTTCGTCGCTATTTAGGAAGTGCAATGGGGGGGAGCCATCCTATACTTTCGCAAACCCTTCCAGTTTACCTTCCCCAGATTTCTCCAGGCACTCATTTAGAGGTGGGTCGACTCTGATTGAGCTTACAGAGTCGCGCCACTGATCCCTGTTCCAAATCGAATAATAAGCTACATTATGACTCGAACCCCTCTCCTCACGGACAACGGATGACGAACGAATTTCGATGCCGATTTGTCTTGAATCTCTCGGGGTTGGATTTTAGCTTTGACCTGGTTAGGGCATTCACTACAGTATCTTGTGGTAATATGTGGTGGTTCTGAGTTTTTGGGGTTATTAAGTGGTCATGCATGTTTCGTAATGATTCATCCCCTCCCATCTTTCCGGAAAGTAGTCTGATTCCTCTAACCTAGTTTTCTGATTTTTCTAACCTAGTTTTCTAACCTAGTTTCAGATGATTCAAAATCCCATTCAATCAGCGCTACCCTAATCCAATAGTCACTGCAGGTGCAATTACGTCCAAGCTCCCCCGCTCTAATCGGGGCAAATTCAGCTCTATTCTCGGATCGACCTATTTTGCGCCCCCCTAAAAAAAAAATCCTGGATCCGCCCCTGAACCCTGACCTAATATTCCTCATCTAAGTAGAACCTGTTTCTCTGACGCTCAATCCAAATGAAATATACCAATGAGTAGTCTGATAACCTCTAACACTAGTTTTTGACTCAGTTTTCGACTAATTATACTGATTTTTACCTAGGTTTTACTAATTTTCGACTTATTTTCGACTCGGTAAAAAATTTCGGGGGGGGGGGGTAAAAATATGCGACACTCCATATCGCATATATAAACGTATATTTTTTGCAGATATTAGAAAAGACTGTAGAAAAAGACAATCACTATTAACAACTAGAAAATAAATAAACAAAAGAATTGGAAGAGGTTCTACAGAACGTATTCTTGTCTTATCTGGTCGCTCTGGATATTCCTCTAACCTAAGGATCGAAACATGACCACCGAATATCTAACAAACAGTTTGGAAGCGACTGTTCAGAAGATGAGTATGACACATCATAAACAATAAATCATTGAGGAAAATCGAAAAATCGAAGAAAAAAAAAGTAGGATTGCTTTTGTGGATGAAAAATGACAAATTGCCAAAAATCGTCCTTTTCGACCCCCATCTATGGCCAAAAGAAAGGGTCATTCCCGAATGGGGTAGCAAAACGTCGCAAGGAAATTTTTAAGAGGAACTAAAACTTCTTGGGAGGGTTTAAAGAGGAAAGCTTTGAATAGAATTGGAATGGAGGAGGAGCGTGCGCAGCTATGTTGGCCTCAGGTGGCTTGATGCTGAAGTGAGTTGTTAGTAGTAGCAGTAGTAGTTTTATGAAACCTGTTAAAAGTTATATTATTTGTAAATAATTATCAATATGTTAAAAAATGAACATGATGAGGCGGCACAAGTGATCTTAGCGAGTGGTGTCAGTTGTGAAAGGAGTATCTGCAATAGAATGAGTGAAGACCTCGTGCAGTGTGGCAAATAAAGGTTCCTGTTTACTTCAGGCAGCACTGGTGATTCCAGTGAATTCTACTAATTTTTAAAATCTATCTGCAATATAGGAAATAAAAGAGGGTGCAATGGGGAAAATAAATATATCTGCGCACTCAAGGTATTCTTAGTATCAAGGTATCTCAAGGTATCTGAAACAAATTTTACACTTTGAAGAGGACTCTCCGTACGATACAGCAAAACAAAATCCTGGTACAGTGTGGCAAATCAAAACTTCTGCATGCTCCAGGCTACATAAATGATTTCAGTAAGTTCTAAAGATGAGCTTGGAATCTCTGAGTTTCTCTTCCCTGCGGCTAATAAAACAGGGTACAATGCGGCAAATTAAAACCTCTACTTGCTCCAGGCTGCAATGTGATTCCATTGAATTCTGCCACTTATGAAAAGAGTTTCTCTGCAACACAGTGAATAAAAACATGGTGTAAATAAATATCACGTAACGCAACATTTGTGGCTCAAAGTAGATCTGATACTTGGGAAAGGGATCTCTCTAAAATAAAATTGATAAAATAGTGGTGCTGTGTAACAAATGATAACTTCTGTTTGCTCCAGACTGCATAAATGATTCCAGTGAGTGTTTCAGTTGAGTTTGCGATCTCTGAGTTTCTCTGCAGCACGATTAACAAAAACATGGCGCAATGTGGCGAACTAAAACTTCTACTTGCTTCAGCCACCACATTGATTCCAGTGCGTTCTGCCTGTTGTGACAGGAACATCTCTATAATACAGTGACTAAAAACCAGGTGCAATGGGCAAAAAAATATATCTCCACACTCAACGTATCATTAGGGATCTAAGGTAGATCTGGCACTTGAGACAGGATTCTCTCTGCAATGTCATAAATAAAATCCTGGTGCAGTTTGGCAAATAAAAATTTCTGTATATTCCAGGCAGCAGTATTTTAGATAAGCGTGGTAATTCCTGGTAATACCGTGGTAATTTAAGTGTGGTAATTCCTGGTAATCTCGTGGTAAGTTAAGGGTGGTAATTCCTGGGAATTCCGTGGTAAGTTAAGGGCGTGATTCCTGGTAATTCCGAGGTAAGTTAAGTGTGGTAATTCCTGGTAATTTTGTGGTAAGCCAAGTGTGGTAATTCATGTATATTCGAGCGAAAGGAGCGAAAGGAGTTTCTCTACAATACGACTAGCAAGCGAAAGGAAGCGAAAGCTAGCTAAAGGAGTTTTTCTGCAATATGGCTAGCAAAAGCATTGGTGGAACCGATAAAATAAATAGATATTTATCATGCGACAAAGGATTTTCAATTCAAAACGACCTGTTCTAATAATCTGTGTTTCCGCTTTTGAGTCTGTTCTTCAAGCCTCTCAATACCTTCTCTAATCTCATAGTTAGTTTACACAATTTTGCTAAACCCACCTTGATTATTCCCCCTCCAAAAAGAACTGCAACATGAGAAAAAGATATTTACGACAAGTATACGGGGAGGATGCTTAAGGGAAGATTAAACATCTAAATGCTCCAAGTGAACTCTGCTCACTCTGCTCTCTGCTGTGAGTTCTTCTGTGAAATGAGTCCGTCTGCAATATGGTGAATATATAAACATGATGTAATGCCGCGAATAAGGATATCTCCATACTCATGGGAGTATTAATTTTACAAGCAAGTCTTGTCCATTGGGAAAGAAGGTTCCCAGCAATACGGTTAATAAACGTCAGGTTATGAACTATTTTGTTCAAAAAAAGATTGAATAGGGAGTGATTTAAGGAGATTTGAAAATAGTACTTTGATTAGTTTGACTAAGTTAATAGTTTTAAATGCTTTTAAGTTAAGAGAATATCAACTAGCTATGTTTGCTAATTAATTTTTGAATCGATATTCACTTGAATACTTTTGGGAAATATTTATATCTTACTCATTTTCTCAATTTTATGAAAATAGGAATTCTTTGGAGATAGTGCCTGAGATTAGAAGCACTTAGCGAGCTTCTTTGTTTCTGCGTTTAGCAGGACTAAAGGTGGGGAATTCTCTTGCGGAGGGTACAAAGCTGACAGAAATTGTTAACCAGTTCAAAACGTCAAAAACGTTTTAGATTATAATGCTTTTCAATTTTTTGTAAAAACTGAGTTTTTTTGGGAGTTTTGGAAATTTTGGAAGTCGATTGCTTCTTTATCATGTACGTTTTGTGCATGGAGCTTTATTTTAAATATGTTTAAGGAATCCTCAAGCCACTAAAAGGTTGTCAAATACTAAAGCCATTAAATACGAATCTTTAGTTCCGAATTCCTGATAACTGATTAACAATAACGTCAATTAGAGGGTAGGGAAGGGTAGCGGGGCATTTGCCTCCTAGAATTTCTAACTCCCATAGATTTTGAAAACGCATTTTTTGGTATTTTCATTGAAAAATAGAAGAAAAATAACAAAATTGCTCTCCCTTAGACTTTGAAAAAATACATTTTGCCCATCTTCCCCGTAGTTTCCGTAAATTGCAAATAAAATGTAATTGAAATTTACTTCTATGGAATTTACTAAAACAGACAACTTACAACAACTCAGCCAACTGGATGCATATCCCCCCTCCCCGCCACGTTTAGAAGAATTTCATGCTGAAAGCAAAAACAACAATACAAGAAATATAGCTGTTTTTTTTTAATAAAAAGTACAGTCAACAATGATGGACGACATTAAGCTTTTTTCTTCCAACAAAAGAAGAATTTAATCACAAAAAAATTCAGTGTTTTAAAAAAAAATTCAAAACAAAAAAAAAAACTTTCTAAAAAATCGATAAATCGATCTTGACTATTCCATCTTTGTCCAATAATTTTCAGTTGTTAAAATTCCAATTTTGTTAATCATATACAAAACTAACATGCATTTTCGAATGTCCTTTCTTTTTTTCTTTTTTAGACAGCACACTTCACCCTCTCCTAAAACGTTGAGACCCAAAATAAGTTCCCATGCACAATCTATAATGATATTTTTAGCTGCAAAATTTCAATTTCTGAAGATAGATTGGACAAACCATACATTGCTGGGCTCTTTCTATAGATTAAATAAAAAAAAACAAGTTTTTTTAACTGAAAGTAAGGAACGACATTAAAACTTAAAACGAACAGAAAGTATTCCGTATATGAAAGGGGCTGTCCCCTCATCAACGCCCCGCTCTTTACGCTAAAGTTTTTCATTGTTTAAAAAAAAGAGTTGTGAGAAAGTCAAACTTTAGAGTAAAGAGCGAGGCGTTGAGGAGGGGACAGCCCCTTTCATATACGGAATAATTTCTGTTCGTTTTAAGCTTTAACATCGTTCCTTACTTTCAGTTAAAAAAACTTGGTTGTTTTATTAAATTTTTGAACGTTTTTGAATTAATGCAGGTTTTGATTTTGGCTCACCGTACATGAATAATTAAAACAAAGTTTGAATATTAATTTTACTTTTATTTGGTTAAATGACTTTCTCGAAACTTGTTTAATTTTATTTACGAACGTTTTTATTAGTAATAAATATACGTAACTTACGAATTAACTTACGTAACGAACTTCTATATTCATATATTTTTAATACGTATATTAGAGGGTTCTCCCCCTAGTCAATACCTTGCTCTTTAAGCTAAAGTTCGAATTTTGTTCCAATTCTTTAAAAATGACCCCTTAATCACAAATGCCGTTAATTAGAATAAATAGCTCTTATGAAAGCACTAAATAATCTTTGGCTTAAAGAGCGAGGTATTGACTAGGGGGTGAACCCAACCATATACGTAATTTTTTTCTGTCGTTTTGAGTTTTGATGTTGCTCCTTACTTTCTGTTGGAAAACTTGTTTTTTTATTTATAATATTTCTGATCTTTTTTTAAATAATTCTGAGAAATCCAGCGCCCCCTTCATAGCAATGTCCCTTCTCCCATGAAAACTTCCTGCATGGAAATATCCTCCCACAAAATTCCATCCCACAAAATTGCAAAATTCCACATTTTTGTAGATAGGAGCTTGAAACCTCTGCAGTAGGGTTCTTTGATACGCTGAATATGATGGTGTGATTTTCATTAAGGTTCTAGAATTTTTAGGGGGTATTTCCCCCTTTTTTTGAAAATCAGCCAAATTTTCTCAGGCGCGTAACTGTTGATAGGTAGGACTAAACTTGATGAAATTATATATTTGAAATCAGCATAAAAATTTGATTCTTTTGATGTATCTATTGGTATCAAATTTCCGTTTTTTAGAGTTTCGGTTACTATTGAGCCGGGTCGCTCCTTACTTACAGTTCGTTACTACGAACTGTTTGATAGAAATTAGTTTAATAACAAAAAAAAATTTCGGAATTCTGCTGTTCAAAGTTTGGCTACACACAGGGGCCGGGGTTCTTAAAATATGATGTTTTAGCAAAACTGTTTTTTTTTAACGTCTCATATTTTAGATTATATTTTTAGATTGTCTTTTTTGATCTTATTTAGATGTATGTAAGAGACGAGTTGGCATCAAATGATTATTCAGTAGGGGCTTGGTTGGAAATTGTGATTTTGATTTTGTGAATTCACAACTTTTATGATTGTGAATCGTGATTGTGATAAATTGTGATTTTTGGCCCGAGAAGCTAATTTTATCAGGAGATTATTCAGTGCAAATTGTAGGTGGATCTCTTCCTGTCCTGTTGTGTAATTGCAAGTCTCTTATTTGATTGTATTATTTAATTTTGTTATTCAAGTAGTCCCAAGCCCAGGACTCATTTGACAAAGACGATTTTTAATAGAGCAATTTTGAGTAATTGTCTATGCAGACAAAAACAGAAAAGGCTGAAGTTCAATTAATTGACTAATTAATAAACGCACAATATGAATTGCACTTGTGATTATGACATGGGCTTTAGTAAAATTTATGAAAGATAAATCATTGAAGCTAGGACATATAACAAGTTCTATTCTTTTTATTTCTTAACCGCCTCCCTCTGAGATGATGATATGATGATGATTTACGAAACTTTGCAACAACACCTTTTGGCATATTTAATGCTTCGCAAAAAAGGCGAATTATTTTATGTTATTTTGTCGGCTTTTCAAACTTAAAATATGCAAAAATTTGGGTAAATATCGTAAATTTCACGGCCATAAATTGTAGTAGTTACTGGTGACAATACCACTGGTGAGTAATTACTGGTAAGTAGTTACTGGTAAATGTCGCAAATTTCACAGTCAAGAA
>JAQQPU010017103.1:2607-17026 GCA_029168905.1 Artemia sp. Kazakhstan ARC1039 | reverse complement strand
CCCCCCCCCTGGATACGGCCTTGGTCCATACAACAGTATTGTTTCTGTGATGAGACGAAGCCGTTTTCTGTTTATTTCTATTCCGTCTTTTTTCTGAGTATTCAAGACTTTCACCATAGAAGAATTTTGCTCACAGTTGCCAGAAACCTGGCCCTCCCCCCCAAACAACAGCGTCGTTATGGTAGGAGTTTGACTGATGTTTAGAAAAGTCTTCCAGGGCGTTTATCCAATTCACGTGAGGATCCATGACAAGCGGCCTTAATTTTGGGTGAGACCCCCTTCCGGCTTGATCACAAGCAAACAAAGCACAATGTTTGTAGAAACACCCTTTTTTCACTGAAGAAAATACTAGCCAGTCGTACTTATCCATCCAGCTAACTTGGAAATATCCTTATTTTTGAGCCTGTGACATGAACCGGGAAAGGATAGTCCTTGTTTGGTTTAAAATGTCTTTTCAGTAAATTGTACTTTGTCTCATCGGAAATCGAACCTCTTCTTTCAAAATAGGTTCCAATGTCAAGCTCAGTGTTTATTTCATCACGTTTGACTGCTACTACCTCAGCATTTGATATTGATTCTTGAGCTGAATTCGAAGGTTCAGTCGCAACGGCAATGTTCAGCTGATCACTATTGCCGCTTTTTTCGGAACCAACCTTAATAATTCGTCGTTTTTTACCCAAAAGCTGGAAAACACTTGTTTTTTTTTACATTTTCACGCTTGTCCTATCTTTAGCAACACTTGGTTTTAGACTGTCAACTGAAAAGGCTGAGTTTAATTGCAAGAATGACCGCTTCATCCCCCAGAGACGGACCCACACTCGAACGGATGGGGAGCCCGGAGGCCCCCACCCCCTGTGTACGTCCATGCATCTACCCAATTCTCAAAAATAGAGAAATTTGCTTTTTTGTCTGAAAGTGGCTCAATCCCTTTCAGAACCTTCTACTATTTCCGAAAGGAATATCATTCACTCGAATTTGAAATCAAAGGTTCTATTTTATTGGAGTTAGTTTCGACATTTTCACGCTTGTCCTATCTTTAGCAACACTTGGTTTTAGACTGTGAACTGAACAGGCTGGGTTTAATTGCAAGAATGACTGCTTTATCCCCCAGAGAAGGACCCACACACGAACAGATGAACTTTAAAAGATACCTATTAGTTCAAAGATTGCTTGACAGATGGTGAGAAGTTGGACAGAAAATGGAATAGCAATGCTTGTGGCCCACTTGGGTAATTTCAGGTCGAAAAATCATCGAAAACGGTTAAGGCGATATCTAAATAAGTAATTAGCCACTATCCCTTATGTGAGAAGTATCAGAAAATTATCGGAAAATAAAAAAAATTGTAAGATTTCGGGGGACCCGGGCCCGGAGGCTCCCACCCCCTGCGTACGTCCCTGCATCTACCCAATTCTCACAAATAGGGAAATTTGCTTTTTTGTCTGAAATGGCTCAATCCCTTTCAGAACCTTTTACTATTTCCGAAAGGAAGATAATTCACTTGAATTTGGAATCGAAGGTCATATTTTATTGGAGTTAGTAAGACTTTATCTCCTCTGACTACTTTGAACTCAACAGTTTTCTTGAATCTTACTTACTTGATTTTATTACATCGTCATGTTTCTATTGCACAAAGATGTGGCGACGAAAAAATCAAACAAAAGATGTTATTGAACAACTAGTCTTGTTGCAGTTAAACAGGACTTTTCCTTTCAAGTCCAAATTAGGAGAGTTTCCATAGTACCTTGCTTGTCTTCGAGTTTTCTTGTTTATCTAGCTTCTCCTTCGGTTAAGAAGAATGAGAAAATACGATACATGTATGAACAGTTATGATCACGAATCCTATTGATGAAGAGGTTCTTCCTATTGTCCTTAATGTTAAATGCATTTTTCACTTTTATCAGAAAATAAATAAAAAAATACTTATACTCTAGGGTAAACATTTTTACTTAAAGGAACAAGTTATCTCATTTCATTCATCGTTTAGTAGGGAATTTAAAGTTACACGCAGAAGCTTACCGTCCTAAACATTTTCAAAGGTCTTCTTCTCCGTTCTTCTTGTTCTTGCAGCAGGGCCAATCGTTTCTCTGTCTCACTTGGGATATGAAATTCAGATGATGCTTGGGAATCTGTTGGCCGGGGAATCTTGGGAACGATGGCTGAGCTTGAAGTCACACCTTTGACCCCACCCCAAGTCAAAGGATTTGCTACAGCAAGACTTGAACCCTCGTCCCGAAGGATATAGGGTTACAAGTCCAACGTTCCATTCACTCAAATCGGCTTTAAAGGTGTTTCCTCTTGTAAAAATCTTAAAGAGACACCACTGTTTGGAATCTGCTACATTGCCTACAGGAGAACAGCACGGTACGGATCGAGATCCTAGAAATGGTTACTTCAGTCCTTGTGGAAAATTATTATTTATATTCTTTCCTCTATAGATTTGTAGATAGCGCTGGAAGTGTCTGCAGCGGTGAATTCCTCAAGTTATTTCAGGTGAAGTTAGAATCCAAAATCCTCAAATGATGCAGCTATAAGTATTAGAATATATACGACCATGTTGTTGAAACTTAAGCCCGCAATGAATCTTTCAATTCAGTAAATTCAGTTATGATCCAAGAATAAATTTTAAACAGTAGAGAAAATTAGACACAGAAATGGGACACATCACAACGCGCGGAAAGGGAAACTACCAATGCGTCAGAGCAATAGATTCAGAGCAATACGTCTCCCTGCGCTAAAAATTTGTCGTTGCGCGTGCGTGAAAACGGAGTCATGAAGAAAGGTGTGCGAATGACGTGTCCCAAATATCTGTAATGGAGAGTATAGGAATTCTCGCTACTGTTTAATATTTATACTCTGGTTATGACACTCCTGGCCTACATGGTGGAACCGGCTGTACGATGGATCAAGACCCTTTACAATGGAGGGGTATGAATAACAGCAGCTCCTATTTCCAGTGGCAATACTATTTCTATGCATGTCAATATTCCATTTGTGAGGCTATTTTCTAAAGCAGATTTCTTCAAAAGTTTTTACGTATACTCATATTTCTTATTCTCTTTTATGTAACTGGTAAATGGTTGTAACTTTAGTGAAAACCCGTTTATAGGAAACCTATTCATTCGTATGCATTGCTGCTACTAAGGTGTAAAACCAAGTAATAAGACCGGCTAGCTCGGACGGTAGATGATCAGGCTCTTATTCTCGGGGCAACGGGTTCGATCCTGATGCTAGACATTTTCTGAAGCAAAATATTGAGAATATTTGAGCAAAAGTTGCATTTGTGGAGAAAAGATGGATATTAGCCTGTTTTACGTTTGCAAATGGATAAAGAATTCGCTGAAGGAGGAGTGTTTCTTCGTAATGGAGTGCATCATAATGGGGTAAATCTATCCTGTTGTTTGTCGCGGGCGGGAGAGGGGGATCAAATTGAAACTTTTAAGGGCAGTTTTTTTTGTGGGGGAGATTGATTAAACGGTCTGTTCATTTTGCTGTGTTCTTGCGAGGCGATACCCACTTTCCGCCATCTCCTGTGCATATCAGAACGTGTGCTGCACATTTCTGCAACGCTTGGCACAGTTTCCGCCGCGCTTGACATAGTCTCCGCCATGCTTGGTACAGCTTCCGCCACCCTTGGGACGTGCTACCTGGTGTACTTGATTTCCGAAAATAGGTGCCCCCTCGGGTTCTGCTCAAGAAAAGTTGAAGACTTCACCATCCATTATGTAGAAAATACCGAGATGAGGAAATAGCTATGATTTTAATCTGGTGTATGAGTGTCTTAATTACATATGTCGACTTCCTAAATAGTAAGCACGTTTCCCGTGTTATAAATTCCGCTATTTTCGTCATCCAATTACATTGTAGCAATAAAAGAAGTTTTCAATGACAAGCTGTAGTCTAGACATGATTTTTACCACCTTTTTTTGAAGCTTGAACACTTATTTTGAAGCTTGTGGTTAAAACCGTACCGACATTATAATAAGTCCATTACTTTATGTAATGAATGTGTGAGTCTACCATTGGTAGGGAATTGATAATTTGTATAAAAAGCAGGGTTGCCAATTCACGAAAATATAGATACACAAAAGAGGTGTTTTGATAAAATAAAAGTTCAAAATAGGGATAAAATCCAAAAAATACCAGATATTTTTTATCTGGTATTTTTTTTTGTGAATTTCTATACACTGTCTATTAAAAAGGATTTTATCCCTATTTTGAACTTTTATTTTATCGTCATGGAAAGGCAGTGTGGTCTCCGAAATTATCTAAGAGGTAATTTGAAAAAGTTACGGGGGCATTGTAGTTGTTTTTTCAACAAAACTACCAAAAAAGTTATTTTGGTACTGTTAAGAATCTGGTAAGTGAGCAGAAAGTGAAGTTTTGTTAATGCTAATGAAATAAAACAAAATAGGATGAAAATATAATAGTTTAGAAACAAATTTGGGCTATATATTTGCACATTAGGGGTGGGGGGTATTGGTAAAGCATATCATATATTAAATACGTAACCTAACCTAACCCAACCTGTATCTTTTGGTCCCCCTAAACCCCAGAAAACTAAAGTTTAAATTTAGTGCCCGGAGTGAGAAACCCTTAGTTTATACATCACATGGCAGCGTAAACGTGTTTTCATAAAGATCTTTGCAATACAATTGTCGCGCACTTACCAGATTCTTAACAAGTACCGGTATTTTTAGTTGAAACACCAAAAATGTTCTTTCAAAAGCTCTGGGAGAGGCAAAAAATCTAGGGCGAAATTGCCCTCTACTTACCAGTTGATGTCCCTTATGATATTTTATAGACTTAAATTGTAAAAATAGTAGAAATCTAAAAATTAAGCCATGCTATCCAAAGTTATTGAAAAAGTGTGGTTACTATTTTTATAAATTTTTTTATTGGTTAAGTTTTTTCTTTATAGGCTATCCGACTTGTAAGGATAAAAATACCAAGGATAAAAAAGCGGTCTTGAAATTGGGTTCAAGTTTAGATTGATAGGCATCGAGGGGGCACCCACTTTCCGTCACCTGGTCTACATTTCAGAACGTCATGTATGCCACATAGCTCCGCCTCTCTTGGCACAGTATTTGCCACGCTTGACACACTTCCGTCACGCTTGGCACGTGTCACACGGTGTACATAATTTCTGAAACTATATTATATTCTTCCTATGAAATACGACATTTGGTACTTGTGTATTATAGCGACCCCACTCAAGAAGTTTGATCTCATCTGTCTGCCTAAAACCGGTTTGTCTGTCTGCATTCGGAGACAATTAGCTTAGGCACAGTGAGATAAACTACTATAGAGGTATATTTTAATTAAATACTTAATATATACAGTTGGTATTTTGGTTAGGTTAGGTTAGGTTAAGTGTCCAATATAACACGTTCTGGGTGGCCTGGTTTCCATAACTCTCTTGTTTAGTTTCTATAATTTTGTCACTGAAGTATTATATTTTCATCAAATTTAGGTAGGTACTTATGTGTTATATAATACACACTCGAGAAGTTAAGTTTGGTGAATGCTAATGAAATAAAACAAAATATGATGAAATTGCAATTCTTAGGTAACAAAATTATGAAAACTACAACAAAGAATTATGGAAGGGGGGCCGCCCAGAGCGCATTATATGAAATACGTAACCTAAACTAACCTAACCTAACCAAAATACCAACTAAATATTTAATTAAAATATAGCTATAATCGGCTGTGACAAACCAAAAGGCGGTAAGTGGCATGTTCTCGAAAAATTAGTTTTATCCCTATCCCCACCAAACAGAGCACGCTCGATCGATTGATCTATTCAGAATGTACGTATCTCCTTTCGTTCCCGAGATGTCCAAAGCTTTGTGATCCGTTAATAAGGCGTTATGTGCATTTCTCGGGCTGTCTTGCAGGCCAAAAGGAGTTAAGTTCACCGACGGGCAAGTCCTGTAATTTTGGGCTGCTATGGATAACAGTAAAACAAGTTTTCCGGTTGTCACTTATTTCCTTTTGGTCGTCCAAACCGGGAATTTTTCGTCACTTTCATTACTGTCTGAAGAAAAGAAGAAAACTAGACTATGATTGTAGACTAGACTATGATGCAAAAAGTTATAATACTCCCAATAATGCCTGCTGTTAAGGAGTCTTTTTTCATGAGCCGCCTGGTATGTTTCAACGAAACGTTTGCGCCTGCACAAAGCCGAACCACGGGGTCGGCTCCTCTTCCAGTCTATTGTATTGTCTGGCAAGTGGCAACTTACGGAAGAAGTACGGACGCAGTTGCTTCAGCTTATCATGCACTTATTGACGAGCATAGGGACATAGATGAATTCATATTTTATGCCGACAACTGTAGTGGACAAAACAAAAATTACATTCTGTTTTCTATGCTATTGAGGATTTCGAGCGAACCCTGGGAACCCACCAAGATCACCATCAAGTATTTGACGAAGGGTCATACTTACATGTCTGCCGATGGACTCCATGGACTTTTCGAGGCTAAAATTAGGAAGAACAGAAATGTTGAGGACTTCGGCGCTTTGAAGAAGCTGATGGAAGATTTCAGGAAAATACTTACGTCAGGGAGCTTTGCATCAGTGACTTTCGCGAGTGGAAAAACGAAAAGTCCTCCAAAAAAAAAAGGAAAGATAACCAACCAGTGCTGCTACAGAAAATAGTTGAAGTTGTGTTCAAAAAAAGTGAATCCTCTTTAATTTATCGTAAGGATTTTGACCAGGAGCTTGTCTCTTACGATTTCCTTACAGTTGCAGCGAAGAAAGAACTTGGTAAAGGGATTGCCAAAGTCTCTGAAACAACCGAGGGGAATAAATGCCTCGAAAAAAGGTGAGATCCTGACAAAACTGGTACCACACACGAAAGACAAGAGATCCAGAAAATTCTGAAAAAAGATACCAATGGAAGACAAAGCATCAGCTGATCTCACTTTTGAGGGATGTGAAGAACAAGATGGACTATAATGATGTTTGCTTTTTTGAGTTCCTAAATCGAAACTCAAGTCGAATGTTGTTCCTGTTTTTTGGTCAGTTTCCAAATAACCGAAAAATCCTTTTATACGTTCTTTTACATTAAAATAGTTGAAGTTATGGTTTTGAGAATGCCATACATAGGAGAAGTTTCTGCACAATTTTGACCCCTGCTTTCTGCGTTTCGCAGGCGTGGGTGGCATCAAAGAGGGTAGTTTTCAACATGACCTATTCAGTGAGTAAGAAAAAAATGTCGGTAAAAAAGTTTAATGGCTGAAAACATTGTCAAAAGTTAAAATTTTTTCGCATTTAAATTTAAACGGCAAAATCGCACATACCTCCTTTTGGTCTGCCGAAAAACGCGACAAAAGGAGATAAGTGACAAAAGTGCCAAAAGTAAATGGAAAGTTGGATTTTTGAAAGCACCACGTGATTCAGCACGAAAAATTACGCCTTCTCATGTATAGAAATGATTCCCAGCAACTTATTTTCCTAGTTTTAAATTGGGTTATTTGTTTAAAACGTTTTTCGCGTCTCCTGTAAAATTTACAAAATATCACTTACCGCCTTTTGGTTTGCCACAGCCGTAATGTAGTTTCCCACCGAGCTGAAGCTAATTGTCTGGTATAAACACCGTGAAAACTGGGTATTGTCTCATGTTCGCGATACAAGTTCTCGAGTGTGTATTATATTACACATAAGTACCTTTAGGTATATTTCATTAGATTAATCTAACTTGACTTCTTGGGTGGGGTCGCTGTAATACATAAGTACCCAACATTTTACAATTATTTTTTTTTAATAAAGTTTAGTAAGAATATTTGAATATGTCACGTTTTTCAACAAGTGTTTTACTTTGTTTTCTCAGCTGTTTGACAAAAGTTCAATTCCCAATGACGTCAAAAGTAAATTGGTAGTCATCTTATTTTATATTTATTGTCGTATAAGACAGTAACGTTGTAAGTTATAACTAACCTGTTTCAAACAGTGACTTGTAATGTTTCAAAAAGGCAGACACTTCTATGCAATACTGGTTATTTGCCAATATTGATATTTTTTCATTTTTAATCGAATAGTCAGTAATAAACCCACTGGACTCAGTGGTATCGATTGGGGGAGGGGGCCTAGATTATTTGTCCCCCCACAGATTTTGAAAAATGCTTGTTTGGTCTGTTTTCATTGGAAAGTATGACAGATTCGTTTCTTATCGATTTAAAAAAATACATTTTGCCCCCGCACCTAAGTTTTCGTCAATTGACGCCACTGAAGGGATTTCCAAGGGAGACTCGGAAGTACTGAATCACAACACCGCACCCGCCCCTAAGTTTTCGCCAATTGACGCCACTGAAGGGATTATTCACCATGTTACCTTTTCTAAACGAAAGACCGAAGGGATTTCCAAGGGAGACTCGGAAGAACTGAGTCATAACACGGAGAAGGTGAAAATTACTCACATCTGCAGCGCTAATTTTCTATCCCATTCTTAACTTGTTGAGTCGAGCAATGTCCAATTTCCAAACGTATACTTTATGACTGACTAATCAGAGTGAACATTTAAGTTCAATTTTGTAATTAGAAAAGATGAAAGCTTGAAACTGTATTTATCTATATCGTTAATTTGACAAAAAATACAAATTCATACTATTAGTAGGCAACAGTTGGGAACAGCCTAGCGTTGATATAGGCTTTTCAAACTAATTTCATGTCCTTTCGATTTTCAGCTTCCGTTGTAGGCTGCAATTATGACACTAAAATCAAGAATACAGGTCATTCATAAACCTTGGCTTTATTGATGTGGCTAATGGCCCACACCTGGCCCCAACCAGATATGGCTAATGGCCCACATCTGGCCCCAGTCAGATGTAGCTGGGGTATAACTCTTTCGTTGAATCCTTTTATATGCTGTTTAAATATCCTAGAGAAAATAGTCTGTATACCATGTTTTTCATTTAATTTCACCTTAAATGATAAGCTAAAAATTCTTTTTTTCAGTAAAACCCGATATTTTCCCGTATGAAATTTTCAGCCAGTAAAATGGAGAGGGGTTAAACCTAATGTTTAAGGAATCTCCATCTTTCACATATAATTTCTGATGTTTCCCATATAATTCACATGTTTTTTTTGTTTTTTTTTTGTTAAGCGAATGGGGTCAATTGGGGGAGGCATCCTAGATGTCCCCTCTAACCGTAAATTTTGAAAAAATACCTTTTTTTGGCATGGGAGAAGCTTTGAAAAATTCTTTTTTGGTATTTTCATCGAACAAATTGAATAACAACAAATTTGCTAAAGTGAAAAAAAAAAAAAATTAAAGGTCACAATTGAGTCTAAACAGAATCAATGCAATCTTTGGGTTTGTACGACTGCTGAGGATATCTACTTACCTTAACATTATAACATATCAACTACACATCCTTTACCTTAACATATCAACTAGCTCACATTCAGCAGTCTGAGGAAACGAGGGTATGGCAACGTAAGGATTCAAGATGGCTGCATGTGCATTTTCACCGTTCAGACCGTCCACCTCTTACATTGGGGCGTAAATAGATTACTATCCAGTTTTTAGGTTTTATCTAAAGTAACGTCAACTCCAAAGATTGGAGATTTCAAGATTAAAGTTCAAATTCCTTAAAAATAAGCTGCCTAATATTTCTAAATGTAACGTTCTGCATTCACTAGGTACTTTTACCTTGTGCAAAATCAATTTCATTCACATTGTGATTATGAAATCACAAGCTGCAAGAATCCTTTTGCGACCAACAATTGAATAGTTGTATCGATTTCGTTATTTTTCCTTTTTTTAACTACAAGGTCTTGTTTAAACATCTCTGGGAAACCGTTTTCTTTAATGTAAGTATGGTCTATAACTTTTAAATTATTTTCCATCTCGTAGTTTTCTCGCATTGCGTTGTTCTGTGGCACAAAACGGCCGGAAATAGCACTTTGTTGTAGTGTCCCTCTTTGTTGTTTAAGGTCCACTCACAATCAAGGTTGCCAAAACTTTTAGGGACAAAAGTGTCCAAATCGGCCAAAAAGGGACACTTTTAGTGTCCCTCTAGAAAATTAACCAATATACAGGGTTGCCACTATGAATTTTCAAAACCTGTGAAAAAAGTGCCGAAAAATCTGTGCGCAAAAACATCTATAAGAAAAATCACCAAGACGTTACCAGAGCTTAAAACTAAAGTAAAAATTAACAGCAGTCGTATTTATAAAAAAAACGAAGAAAATAAAGACATTTGGTTTTTGATTTGGAAAAGTATCCAAAAATTGTTCTTTTTTCAAAAGCTGCCTTTTTGACCCAATAGTGTCCTTGTGTCCCTCAGAGTGAAAAAGTGTCCAAAAGCCAATAAAAGTGTCCAAAAGCCAATAAAAGTGTCCATTTGGCATCCCAGTTCACAATGTGATTTTACTAATTGCGAGTATTAACTAGCGCTGATATGAGCCAATCAGAATTTTTTATAGAATTTCCAGCCTGTCGGATAATTTTTCGAAAAACCCGATTTGCTCGAATTAGTGCTAATTAGTGAATTCTCGTAGTGAATAGGCCTTTAGGTAAAGCATTCTCCCAAATTTTCACCACCGATCGCTGGTTCGGTTTCGGAATGATTGTCCCGGGGAAAAGAAAGAAATCTGCGATAAATAATGTTTTTTATGTGTAAATAGAGGTTTAAACATCTGCTCAGAGGTTGTTAGACACAAAAGAGCTTGATTAAATGGTGTCCGTCAAGATTGTACCTATTTTTGTTGTTCCTTCTTTTCTAAAAATCTGAAATTTGTTTATATGCTACAATTATTGGCAGGGAACTTCAAAGTAAAAAAAAAGGAATACCCGGGACCCGCCAAAAAAAGAAAAAAAAAATTTAAACGATATACGTATTGTGTTCACACTGTAGAAGCTTAGGGTTCGCTGACCGTGTATGGGTTCTACTCATACTTGCTCATCAGTGGTATCGCTTCTTCAAAATTCTGGGCGGGGGCAAGCTGGAGCCAATTTTCCCAAGTTGAGTCAAAATCACGGTGAAAACGGAAAAATGGGCCATATAGTAACAAAAAAGGTATATACTGAAGAAAGTGACCAGTTTCTGTGGATGCTTGAATTATGCAGGCTTATCACAGTTTTGACAAAGTTTTTGGAGAAATTGTTGTCAGATGGGAGAGGGGAGTGGGCAAACGGAGATCTGGGAGGTGAACTGAGGTCTGGGAGGCGCAGTTGCAAATTTGTGTTGCAAAATTGGGCAGTTTTCTCAAAATTTGAGCAGAATCGTCTGACAATTCTGAGAAACCTTTGGAGTAAGATCATTGGTTATGCGACTTAACGCTGTAACAAGTTTGAATTTTAATTTTGGTGGTAATTTGAAGCTACTAGATCAAATAGAAAATTACTATTAATTTGGTGTACATTGGAAAAAAGGAAAATAGAAGAAACATAGCGGCTTCTCAGTGCAATCTCTTGCAATCAATTCATCGGGTTAGCGACCACGCGGGGATGCATCTTATTGAAATCAGGATGTTTATCATCCCATTCTAATTCCATGCCATTCTGATTCCATTGTTTCCATTTGATTTTGCATACATTGGAAAAAAAGGAAAATAGGAGAAACATAGCGGTTTCTCAGATGTGTGCAATCAACTCACTGGGTTAGCGACCACACGGGGGTGCATCTTATTGAAATGAGGATGTTCATCATCCCATTCTCATTTCAAAAGTCGTTTTCGAAGGTAGAGTGCACGGCAGTCGCTGTCCTGGCAGACAAAGGAAGAGATGGCGCGACAATTTTGGTAATGACCCCCTGCAACTTTTAAAGCCAGCGGATGACTACACATCTTAAAAACAGCTGATCCGTCAACGTATAAAGGAGGTGGCCACAACGCGACCAACGAGCAGGGTTGCCAACTTCTAATGTCTCAAAAGAGTGCAAATCAAGGCCAAAAAAAAGAGGTTTTTCACTAAAAAAGACTGCCAGTCAAAAAATTTGCGCCCGCGCAGCTGTCGCAGCACGTACAGTCCTTCTCACTGTTCTGATCACTCTTGCATTATTTAGAAATAATTATAAAGTTATCCTCGATCATTAAACATATTGCCCTCGAATTATTTCAAATATATTTAAAATGAAGTCAGGAGGGCTCCCTTCTTAAATGGACCTCTAAATAATGAATTAGAAAATAAAGAGTTTTTAATAGCTAAAACTGAATAAAAATGAATTTTCTATAGCTAAATAATGAATTAGAAATGAATTTTTTATAGCTAAAAGATAATACTCTGCTAGAAATGTACATGTGTTCATTTTGATTGCTTGGCCATTTCCATTTCCAAGAAGAATGATTGCGCCAAATAACTTTTGACTTCTTTTATTAAATTTAAATTTCCACTTCCCACGTTTCCACTTGTTAATTTGACTTTGATCTACTTCTTCTTGAATGGCTATTCGCAATGCTGGAAAGACGATATTATCTCTGTGGCAGAGATAACAGAGATCAGACTGGCTATCAGTTGTATCTTTTGCACTCAAATAATTTAATCTGAAGTTTTTATTTCGCTAGCACTTTTCCTAACATCTTTTTGTAAAGAGAGTGCAAAAAAGAGTGATTTTAGCTAAACATTGGCAAAAAAGGTGCAACTCCCGTCCGTTGAGGAAAAGAGTGCAATGAAGCAAAAAGAGTGCAAAAAGCATGATAGATAGATAGATAGATAGATAGATAGATTTATTTTCCATATACCAGTAAAATAATTACATAACAATCTACAAATCCCCACAAGTTGGCAACCCTGCTTACGAGGACGTCCGGGATATAAATAAAATAAGTAAGCATCTTCATAGTGTAAACACTGCCGTGTTTCTAAGCTGAGACATCACTTTATCAATGTGCCTTGACTTATCACCCTAACTGTACCTCTTTATTTTAAGTCTTCATCTAAAAGAGTTTTTGGCCCTGATTGACCACCAATTTTATTTTCCCGTTGCTATTTTATGATTTTATTTATCTTTTTCAGACTGCTCTATTTATGGCAATGTGGCGAAACAGACCAATAATCGCTGGCTATCTTGCCGAGACAATGGCGGAACTATCTCTAGATCTAGGTGTCACTTTTAAAAAAGGGAACACACTTTTTCATTACATTGCTACTGTTGGTGATGACATGACGACAATATTGGCTTATCTGGCTAGAATTAAGAAGCCCAATGGAAAACAAGCAATTAATTTCAATGTGCACAATCACAACGGTAAGTAGGCAGAAGGGTATTATGGGATACCTTCATTGTTCATCTAAAAAGTGATATTTTGTGTTTAGGTTTCATGTTCTTATAAACCCAGATTCAAATCCAAGGATATGGGAAACAGAAATAGGAGAAGTCTTTGGCGCTTACATATGCCTTAGAGTGTGATGACCTGACACCACTTTTGCATTTTTCAACATATCCGCTCGAAATCCGATAAAAATATGCTTATGTACATTTCAAAATGTGCTGTTGCCTGAAATTGTAGTTTTAGTGATTCTTTGTTCTGCTATATTTTTGTGTGAAGTCATCCCATAGAGAGGGGTCACTTGAAACCAACTCATATATTTCAGTGCTATTTTTATGCTATGTTCATCTAAAAAGTGATATTTTGGATTTAGGTTTCATGTTTTTAATAACCTAGGTTCGAATACAAGGATATGGGAATGTGATGACCTAAAAACTCTTTTTGCGCTTTTTCCATCTCAGCTACAAAAATATGAATCATCTTTTTTTAAATTCATTTTCTAGTAAAAAAAAAAAAAAAAAAAAAAAAAAAAAAAAAAAAAAAAAAAAAAATGCTGTCAAGTCACTCCATAGAGGGATGTCACTTGAAAACCAGCTCATATATTTCAGTACTATTCTTATGCTAAATTTCTCTGTATCAAGTCATGGGAGTTATATGAAACCCCATCTAAAATGGAGGATTTTGACATATTGTAAGGCCATTTTATTGCACCAATTTGACAAAGTTAAAGCCAAATGTTTAAAGCAAAAGACAAAAATTTACTAAAAGGTTAAAATAGTTCATAAAAATGATAGAATTTAGCTGTACTTACATAACACCGAAGAAAAAGGTTTTAACTTTTTTGGGGGGAAATCCCAGCGTCACAAAGTTAGTCATGGATTGCTATTTTGATATAGTCCATCGTTGTTTTTCTGCAGAAACGGGAAAATATAAAAAATTCTTGTAGGTAGCACTACTAAGTTTGTTCATTTAAATTATTGTTATATGTAAATTATTTACAGGCACAATAGAAGATATTTCCCACTTGTAACTCATCAAATCAACCTTAATCTAGGAATTGTTTTTTTTTTCAGAAAAACATTAGTAGTGGTTAGATTTGCCTGTATTTGTAAGTTTAATATGAATCTCTTGGAAAAACTGAAAATTATTCAAACATTTGAATTTACTGAAGGACCATTCACTGAAAGGCCACTTAATGAAC
>JAQQPU010017101.1:0-13506 GCA_029168905.1 Artemia sp. Kazakhstan ARC1039 | reverse complement strand
AGTAAAACTGAGTTATACTACTGCCATCAGTAGTTAAAACGTCAGTAGTTGAGCGTCATCAGCAGTAAAACCAGTTTTACTACTGATGACGGTCACTGTATATGTGACCGAAATATCCGGTATTTTTTGTGAATTTCTATACGCTGTCTATTAAAAAGGATTTTATCCCTATTTTGAACTTTTATTTTGTCCCCATGGAAAGGCAGTGTGGTCTCCGAAATTATCTAAAAGTAAAGAGCGAAAATATGTCTTGAGCAGATTAAAAAAAATAATTGACACTATAATAAATAATGAACTAAAAGTTAAAAGAAGCAACGGAATACAATTAAAACCCATAATGAACTTATTAGTTATAAAAAATAAAACCAATTCAACTCAAAACGAACAAAAATTACTAAATAATTGAATGAGGAAGTTGTCTGTCTTGAGCCCCAATTATAATAAAAAAAACATTTATTAAACAGTTAAAACAGTATAAGAGATAAAACAGTTTAAAGACACGGATATTAGACTTAATAAAAAAGAAAAATAATACCAATAATGAACTAGGAATTTTCCCAAAATAAAATTGATATTCTAATCAAATTCAAAGCGAATAGAAACTACTAGATATTTGAAGTGGGATTGTTATATATCAAACCCAATCATAGCGTGATTGTTATACGCGCTTTACTGAAAGCAATACATATTTTAAACGATTTCAAAGTTAAAGAAATAAAGAATGGGCTTTTTTCCAATAAAAACTCCTCGTTCTCTGCACTATCAAAGTCTGAAGTATTATTATATTATAATCCTTTATGTACTGTTTCAAACTCTTCTTTGGAAAGTAAATGCTCCCTCACTTTTTCAGTCACAAACTTTGTCATTCCTTTCTATGTCATTTCCTGTAGCTATCACGGTTAAGAAACTTTCTCAAAGTATTCTTGCCATCTCTCTAACACTTTGTTTATCAGTAATTAAGGCTCCGTTTCTATCTTTAACTGGGACGAGTCCAGATTGACTACCTTCTCTCAATTTCTTAATATCCCCATACAATATTTCACCATTATACTGTCTGTCTGCATCTTCTGAATACTCAGCAATTCTACCAATGGACTCCTTTTCACAACTCCCAAATTCATACTTTAATACTTTCTCTACTTCCTTTGCATTTCTCTTTTTCTTGTACAAACTTCTCAAACTACTTTATAAGCTTAAAGCGTTTTTCCTAACATTCCCAAATTTGTTTCCAACATTCTCACCATTTCATTTATCTTCAAGAATGTTAAATTTTGTATCTCGCGTTTCAATTTCTACTGTTACAGGAAATTTCTTTTTAGGTTTATATCCCGGAGTCTACTAGTCATATCCTCTATGATACTATTTAATCTTCCTAAATTTTATTTTTGCTCCTTTCTTGGTCATTACATGGGTATTCGCACTTGGGGATACTCTTCCATCAACAAGAATCAACGTTTTGCACAAGCTATCTCTAGCCTATTACCCTCGACTCATTATATATTCATGCCAACAAATACAATGGGCAGGCAGCCCATAATAGATAACTGAGCAAGGAAAAGGTTGTTTAGTTAACAAAATCCAGAACTATTACCCACTAATCAGAATCCAGTGCAACTCTGGGTCGTTTTCCAGGCTACAAGATCTTCAAAGTCATCCTGTAGTGGCGTTTGCAATTACGATTCTGATTCAGCAAACTCAGGAAAGGTCTATCCTGCCGCATGCAAGTAGGATTTCCCAATTGGAGATAGAAATGGAGGAAGCAACTTAAGACAGAACTAAGACCCATCTATCCCACAACAGCTCCAACCTTTTATGCTCAGCCTAATTTCATCGGGACATTCGTCCAGAATAACTTCAGCGTGAATAACAATACTTTTTTGGCGCAATGCTGAGGATTGCCTGCTTCCGACTGATTTTTCACTTTCAGTAGTTTATAATTTTCTTGAAATTCTTAACCCAGGAAATATTAAAATTCGATTTGGAGCATGGACTTGATAGCTCCGAAATCCCTTTGATCCTCAACTGGTGTTTTCAAAGTTGTCAGTTAACGCTGACACGATTTTGCCTTCACCATTAGCGTAAAACATTGGAAGTTCTATGAGCTTGCTTTGACGACCACTAACCACCCTTTTTTCAAAACCAGACTAATTTCAGCATCGCTAGAGCTCATACCGCCTTGAGGCAGATGGAGCGACCCCAGAAGATGAAATTATAGCAGTTGCTATTGACAAAGCTCTTCTGCTAAGATATATTCGCGACGTACCTATTTTTGCGGATGATAGTGACACTGATTCACGTCACTGAGCTTTGTTATGATTTTTTTTTTTCAGCAGGTTATGTGTATGATTCAGCGAGAGAGACTGCAACTGTGATGAAACTATTTAAGCACATTCACTGAAATACTTCAAAAGAATCGAACAGAGTTATGTAGCCCAGAGCTACAACCCATATTAATAGGCTTTTTCAGCAAATACAGCACTACTTTAATAGCATCCTTATTAGCAAAAACCTTTCATGACAAGAGTCATTCCATTGCAAAAATAATATGTCAAAATCTTAAACTGCTGTTACTGAAACCTGCTTCAAGGCAACCAATCCTGTAGTTAATAATCTAATGCTCAAATTTTAATAACAACCTTATAACCTTATATTAACATTTTTTTCGAAGCATGTTTAAAATGAAGATGATACAGCTGATTTTGAGTGTTTTAGGATTTAAATATTAAAATGCTTTTACTCAGACTAATTGGCCACTAAATAGTTTTTTCAAGGAATATTTGTAGATTCCACTCATATACATTCTTGCTCCTATTTTCTATATTAATATTTACTTGCATTTTTTAAACTATTCGGTTCGACACCAGTAAAGAGCCCTGTTAGTGTGTGCTTCTAACTAAGTTTTGCAAATTTTAAGTATCTTTTATTTTATGGAAATTATTGCAGATTTTCGTAGAATTAATTTGGTCAAATAATTAGATTAGACGGCTTAGTATTGTACCTAATAAATCTAAGTTAGAAAACAAAGAAAATCTGGAGTCGCTCAAAAATATCGGAGTCGACAATTACCAGAGTTTGGTAATTGTCTATCTCTATTAAACGTATCGTATTATGCTGTTTAGAAGTATCATAAAGTTAGGCTTTAAAGGTTCAGAAGAGGCTTTTGTTTCTTTGTCAGTTTATTTCCCAAATTGATTGCATGTTGCACATCTATTTCGAAAGATAGGTAAAAGAAGAAGAAGAAAGTGTTTTCTTAGGACAGTTGTCTTATTGAGCCTGGTTGAGTCTAGATTGAATCTTATCTGAGTCAATTTAATTGTTACATCAAAACAAGACATCCTTTCAAAATATACATTGTTTCCAATAAAACGTGAACGACCCTTTTGCCTATAAAGGGTTTGAGGAAGGTAGAATCTCACCTCTTATTTCTGGTATTTTCTTTCCATCTTAAGTTTTATTCGACTATTCACTTTAGTTTCCGTTTATTTTAAGCTGCATTTATTCTCCCATTAATTTGCGTTCTTTAAAGTTTGACTCATTCTGTGACTTAGGTATCGTTCTTTACTTCGAATTGGAGAATACGATTTCTAAACGTTTTTTAAACTACACCATAGCAGCGCAATTTTTTAAGCAGGCCTGGGAAATAAAATAATTATGCCTTAATCGTGATGTGATTTATTTGTGCTATGTTTTCTTTTTAGCGACTAAGAATTTGTGATGTGATTTATTTGTACTGTATTTTCTTTGCAGCCGGTTAAAATCCCATGCATGCATAAATTTTGCAAGAAATGTATCCTTGAATGGCACCTAAAGCGTCCTGTGCTGCGCCCTGTGCTTGGGAACACGGGAGAATTGCGTGGAAATTTCCCCCATTGTAGGCAAGACTCTTTGATTCCTAGAAGATGCATAGAAGACTATTCTTTAGGATGCATAACTCAAAAGTTTATAAAAGGATCGTATACCGAAGAGGAACAAACAACAAGAAAGAAACTTGTTGAAAAAAGAGAAGGTATGTTCTTGTGACTTAAAAAAAAACTTACCTGTAAAAAGAGGCGAACAAAAAAAAACAAAAAACATTATAACACTTACAAAAGAAGTAGTAAGTTTAAGTTGTATAATTAGTAAGTTAAGTTGTTTAAGTTGTTTTAAGTATTTTAAGTTGTTTAAGTAGTTTATAAATATTATAGGTTTTTAAGTTAAGGTAGTTTATAAATTTTAAAGTCAATTTGTTAATTTGTAAGTGCAAACCGAAACTTTAGTATTATAAATTATTCGAAATCAACTTTTTAGATTTCCTATTTAAACTTTTCATTAAGTGTTTTTATTCTTCTAATTTTCTCATTTAAATTTCCATTTATCATTATTTTCTCTAGGCGTGTCATATCTCTATTACAAAAAGTCATATATTTTACTGCCAATCTAGAGGTGGAACAAAATCGTCAAGATGCATGGGAAGTTGTTGCGTAAGTTATGACCTAGTTCAGCAAATACACATATTAAAGGTACAAAAACAGACAGACATACTTAAGATAATAATACTAAAGACACAGAAACTAGGTTATATACTACAGAAAAAACATCGCAATCCACAAGCAGATAAATAGCCATCAGGTATCTAACAAGAATGGTGGTAATCCAATGGGGTTTTGAAGAAGAAAAGAAAAGAGGGTGGTTTGCAAGTTTCAAAACCCTTGGGCTTTAATGGTGTTTGGAAGACAAAAAATGTTTGTACCCAAAACTCCCTTTCCACCTTCAAATTACAACTAAAATAAAAAAGAGCTATAAAGCCACAGGTTTTTGGTAAAAAGAACCCATGTCTCTATAAAGAGAAGGGATCTTTAATGGTCATTGAAGAACATGGCAAAGAAGGCGTATTTGGCAGAGGAAACAAATATGTGAAGTACTTACGGCAAATTGATGTCAAGTGTCAGGAAGATTGGAAGAAATTGCGTTATGTTGCGTAACCTTTTATAAAAAAAACTTCCAACTAATTCAAAATAAAATTACTGAAAATCCTCTTTGAATGCTTATAAGAAAAATAGTAAAATCTCAGATTTGGAACTGAACCAAGCAAGTTCTTTCACCATGAAATTTCACTACTCCCCCAAGAAACATAATACACTCACACTTATTCACTTTAAATTGCTGTCTGATTCTGAAATAACCTTTCAACAGCTACCTCACTGAGGTCTGGAATGTTAACTATATCTTGGGTCTTTGGGAAAAAGATGTGTCAGTTTCATTAATAATATTCTTGACAAGCAACTGCTGTGTGCTTAAAAAATAATAAGAGTAAAAAGAAAAACATAACTTTTTATAGAGTAGGAGTAGATAATGCAGAAATAGAACGAGCATCCTGTAAGAAGTATGACAACAAGAAGAAACACCGTAGTACACGATAGTTGCAATTACCAATATTTTATGTTGCCAACCAGACCTAGGAAGCTCAGTTCAGTCCAGAAGGCTGAAATTTGTCCTAGTTCCCGAAAATAACAAGTTTTTTTCAAGGACTTTTTCTCTGTAGATTCCTCGCACAGTCAAGAATTGTTAAAACCATCCCAAGTTTCTTTTTGAATGTTGAATTCAGCACTTTAATGTTTAAAATTTGTCTCATATACTGATTTTGAAATATCACCCGATTAACAAGTGTCTGCTTTCAGTATGGAGATACATAGTTGATTTAAATATGATGGACCCCAGTTTCCTCCAAGAAAAAATAAAATTTAACACCTATTGTTAGTTTACTTAATTTAAAACCAAACTAAGCATAAAAGCTTGTGCAGCTTTTAATTTCCCTCCAGCAAAGGGTTTGCAAGAACTTTGGGCAAATGATGAACGTTCAATCACTACTCAAAATGCAGTCTTACTTCAAAATTTTACTAATACCATAAAAGAATTTATGAGCCCAATGGTTCATTGACCGTTCGTAACTAAGAAGGTGTAATATGTGTATCCCTGAAGTACTCCCGAAGAGAGGGGGTCGGATTGGCGAAGAATTGCTTTTATTTTTGAATTTTGTAGAATTATGAAGAGCAAGCAAGGCCAGAGTTAAAGGAGTATTTTGATTTTGTTTAGCAATACCTGTTTATTTACATATTTTTATCCTTATAAAAATTTAAAAGTATCCAGAAAAGAATTAGCTCGGTTGCAGTAGTTCAAAGTCATGATGCAGTATTTTTGAAAAAATTAGATTTTCCCTTCTATTTGAAACAAGCAAGCTCTATCTGAGATGTATCCGTTTTCTATCGCATTAGATTCATTAAATTGAGAAGTATCTCTTTTTTAAGATATACCAGCCTGAAGTAATAGCCCATCGCCCATGCCCTATGTTCAGTGTTGCCAAATTTGGAAGAAAACATCCCTCGCCAATCGCCCAATTTTTAAAATTGATTACAGTGCTGCCAAATTTTGTCTCCTTTAACCTAAAGGACTATTAAAAATACCTTAAGACAATTACTTTAGAGCAGTGGAGATTCTAAGGGGCCAGATACTATTTTTAGGGATTAAACCATATCTGCTTGATTAGTAGCTCATTTTAAAGCCCTTTTTTCTCTGATTCATATTATATACGATTTACTGCGGTTCAAAGTCTTGAATTTAGTTTAGTTCACAAATAAATTTCTTCTAATAAATTCAAAATCCCTGTCTTACAAAAAAGCGGGCGATGACCTTACTTTGGCTTATTATAATTAAAAGCAAGAAAGAATTCTTTTCCTATACAGTGTTTTTATAAAGTGAAGAACAATAGCCCTTAAATCTACCATAGCATTCAATATTTTCTTCATTGCTACAACCCTTTGTGACTTTTTTATTTAACCAGGGCGATTTTCTTATAGCCCTAGTCTTAAAATTCCAGTTATAAGGTTAAAGAATTAAAAAAAAGTTCCTATTCTTCTCAAAACGTGGAGTGCTATCATCAGACGGATGAGAAGTTTCAAATGAGCTGTCACTCGCCATAAATTGGAGCATAGTCACAATTGGCTCACAGCAGAAAATACTTGATTCTAAGTGGTCAGTAACTACTTTTTGGGACTAAACCGTATCTGCTTGACTAGTAACTCATTTTAAAGCCCCTTTTTCTCTGATTCATAATATATACGTCTTACGGCGTTTAGAAGTCTTGAATTCAATTTAGTTCCCAAATAAAGTTTTTCTCAGAAATTCAAAATTCATGTCTTACAAAAAAGCGGGAGATGGCCTTGCTTTGGCTTATTATGCCCTATACAGTGTTTTTATGAAGTGAAAAACAATAGCTCTTGGATTGTCTGTTTTTATACAGTGTTTTTATTAAGTGAAAAACAATAGGCCTTGTGTTTATCACAAAACTCAATATTTTATTCATTGCTACAGCTCTTTGTGACTTTTATTTAACCAGGGCGATTTTTTTATCGCCCTAGTCTTAAAATTCCATCTATAATGTCAAAGAATTTGAAAAATGTTCCTATTCTTGTCAAGATGTGGAGTGCTATCATCAGACAGATGAGACGTTTCAAATGAGCTGTCACTCGCCACAAATCAAAGCACAACCACAATTGGCTCATAGCAGAGGAGATTCTAAGGGGCCAGACACCACTTTTTGGGACTAAACCGTATCTGCTTGACTAGTAGCTCAATTTAAAGTCCCTTTTTGTCTGATTCATAATATATACGTGTTACCGCGTTTAAAAGTCTTGAATTTAATTTAATTCCTAAATAAAGTTTTTCTACGAAATTCAAAATCCTTGTCTTACAAAAAAGCGGGCGATGGCCTTGCTTTGGCTTATTATGTCCTATAGAGTTTTTTTATGAAGTGAAAAACAATAGCCCTCAAATCTACCGTAACATTCAATATTTTTTTTCATTGCTACAACTCTTTGTGACTTTCTGATTTAACCAGGGCAAGTTTTTTATCTCCCTAGTCTTAAAATTCCATCTATAAGGTCTAAGAATTAGAAAAAGGTTCCTATTCTTCTCAAAACGTGGAGTGCTATCATCAGACAGATGAGAAGTTTCAAATGAGCTTTCACTCGCCATAAATCGGAGCATAATCACACTCGGCTCACAGCAGAGGAGATTCTAAGGGGTCAGACACTACTTTTTGGGACTAAACAGTATCTGCTTGACTAGTAGCTCATTTTAAATCCCTTTCTTCTCTGATTTATAATATATACGTCTTACCGTGGTTAAAAGTCTTGAATTCAATTTAGTTCCCAAATAAAGTTTTTCTAAGAAATTCAAAATCTTTGTCTTACAAAAAAGTGTGCGATGGCCTTGCTTTGGCTTATTATGAAGACAAGGATTTTGATTTCTTAGAAAAACTTTATTTGGGAACTAAATTGAATTCAAGACTTTTAAACGCAGTAAGACGTATATAATAATAATCAGAAAAAAGGGCTTTAAAATGAGCTACTAGTCAAGCAGATAAGTTTTAGTCCAAAAAGTAGTGTCTAACCCCTTAGAATCTCCTCTGGTGTGAGCAAATTGTGATTGTGCTCTGATTTGTGGCGAGTGACAGCTCATTTGAAACTTCTCATCTGTCTGATGATAGCACTGAAAAAGGTTCCTATTTTAAGAAGAATAGGAACCTTTTTCTCATTACTTGACCTTATATATAGAATTATAAGACTAGGGCGATAAGAAAATCGCCCTGGTTAAATAAGAAAGTAACACAGAGTTATAGCAATGAAGAAAATATTGGATTCCATGATAAATCTAAGGGCTATTGTTTTTCACTTCATAAAAACACTGTATAGGGCATAATAAGCCAAAGCAAGGCCATCGCCCGCTTTTTTGTAAGACATGAATTTTGAATTACTTAGAAAAACTTTATTTGGGAACTAAATTGAATTCAAAACTTCTGAACGCGGTAAGACGTATATATTATGAATCAAAGAAAAAAGGGCTTTAAAATGAGCTACTAGTCAAGCAGATATGGTTTAGTCCCAAAAAGTAGTTTCTGACCCCTTAGAATCTCCTCTGCTGTGAGCCAATTGTGACTATGCTCCAATTTATGGCGAGTGACAGCTCATTTGAAACTTCTCATCCGTCTGATGATAGCACTCCACGTTCTGAGAAGAATAGGAACCTTTTTCTAATTCTTTAACCTTATAACTGGAATTTTAAGACTATGGCTATAAGAAAATCGCCCTGGTTAAATAAAAAAGTCACAAAGAGTTGTAGCAATGAAGAAAATATTGAATGTTATGGTAGATTTAAGGGCTATTGTTTTTCACTTCATAAAAATACTTTATATGAAAAGAATTCTTTCTTGCTTTTAATTACAGAATTTTCCGTTAACATTATTTAGCCCTTTTTGTTTTTTCTAGTGGGTGGTTAGAATTTGATACCAGTTCTCAGTTAGATGGAAATACCGTTTGTCTCTAGATGCTTAAATATGGAGCCATATATTTAAATTTCCAGAAAATTTTGAAATGTTCTGCTCCACTGAGCTTTTGGAGAAAGAGCTTAGCTTTCTGGACTTCAATAAATTTCAAATATCAAATTGAGCTCCTCTATTCTTATGTAGAATGTACGCTGCAGTCATGGTAAAGTCCTATTTCCATAGTCCCAGCAATTGCTAACTATTTTCTGTTGGGTCAACAGAAAATAGACCTCAAAATCTATCAGCAATATTTTTCCGACAGCTTCAACGAAATTTTAAGAAGAATGATGGCAACTTTTGAATACAATTACCACAAATGGTCACGGTATCCACCTGGGAGAAATGGGGAATCTGTGCAGATTCAGGGACGATTTTTGAGCTTGCTCAAAATCTTTTCCAGTTCAAAGAGTCTATTTTCATGAAGAACTTGGATTATTTTTGGTTGAAAAAGTTAAACGAGGTACACAAATACATTCTAAGACCACACTGGCTAAACATAACATATGAAGCTAAGAGAGGAAAGGAAATAATAAAAGAAAAATAAAATAAAAAAGGGGTGAGAAAACGAGTATTTTGTCAGCCAGGGTCAAAACATGAAGACGGAGAACAAGCAAATATTTCGACAATGACCTCCGCCAAGTCGTCCTCAGTGCTAAACAAAAAAAAAGAAAAACAAAAAGCAAAAACAACAAAAACCTAACCTTTTGGAGTTTATTCAACAAGATGCGAACGAATGAAACACCAAGCCGAAATCAATGAAAAAAAGGATTTACCAGAAAGATTGAGCAAGAACGTTTTGCCTAGCAATACTTTTTGCTCGTCTGCAATTTCGCTTTTCATTGGATATGCAAATAGGTTCTCTAAAATTTGACTGTTTGCAAATATTAATTGCGTCTTTTAGAATTAAATTGTTATAAATTGGGCTTAATGAAATGTCTCCGGTGTCTCTTTTTATAGCCAAATTTTTGTTTATATATTTTTTATCTTAATTACCTCTTTAAAAGATTGCGGTAGGCCATTTACAGTAGATATTAAACTTGCTAAACAAACAATTTGGCTAAACAAAACAAAAAAAAAGTGCTAAACAAATAACAGAAATTTGGCTATTAATAGAGATACCGGAAACATTTCATTAAGCCCAATTTATAACAATTTAATTTTAAAAGACTCAATTAATATTTGCACCCAGCAAAATTTAAGAGAACCTATTTGCATACCTAATAAAAACAGAAATCGCAGACTAGCAAAAAGTATTGCAAAGCAAAACATTCTTGCTCAATCTCGTTGGCAAATCCTTTTTTCATTGATTTCGGCTTGGTCTTTCATTCGTTCGCATCTTGCCGAGTAGACTCCAAATGGTTAGATTTTTGCTGTTTATTTTCTTTTTTTGTTTTTCTTTTTTGTTTAGCACTGATGACGACTTGGCGGAGGTCATTGTCGAAATATTTGCTAGTTCTCCGTCTTCATGTTTTGACACTGGCTGACAAAATCCTCGTTTTCTCACCCCCTTTTTTTATTTTATTTTTTCTTCATTATTTCCTTTTCTCTCTTAGCTTCATATAAAGAGGTACACCCTGCCCCAACCATCCTGGAAGATCAAAAGTACAAGATTTCCTTACGTAACAAAAATATGGAGGCTTCCAAAAAAAATCCGTAAATTTTACTTTTCCTCGTCTAAAGCTTTTTTCAGGTTTTTCACCTCCTCTCCATGTAAAAGTCGGCCCGTGCATCCTATGTTAAAAAAAATATTTTATAGTGTTTTCAATTACTAGACGAGGAAGAGTATTGCAAAGAAAATTGCAAAGAGTAGTTAAAAACGGAAAAATTTTGTCAATAAATGGTGAAAAGAACTGACAAGATAAATGGGACATTTCGGATATCTCTAGCAGTTGTACCCTGAAAAGTTGAAAGAGATGAAAAAAAATAACAAAAACAATATGCGCATCCCTATCAGACAAAGGACAAAAAGCGACTTAAACTGCCGGAATTAATAAGACTTGGGCATTTTTCAACCCCATTTGACTCCTGATGACCCAAAGATCAATCCAAAACTATCTTCTATTGATCCAAAAGACGTCTAATATTATTATATTCCAATAGGTATGTCGCAGATATTTGAAATGAGGGAAATGTAAATAAAGAAAAGGCTCAGAAAAAACTGAATGTTTATTTTTATCAGAATTATAAAAACACAGTTTATCACTTCCTTCGCTTGAACATTTTGCCTGAAAAAAAATCTGAATTATACATTTAAACAGCAAGAAAGGGATAAATAACATCAAAATGCAACAAAAAAAGTTGCATCTCTCTCTCTCACAGTAGAGAGAATATACAGTAGCGACCTCTTTCTCCAAACATGACACATATTTCATACCGCGCGTAAAGACTGTGAGCCGTGTCGTCACAGCCTAGTTCAGTTGCTATAACCTCATCGTGATCTGTACATCGGAATCGCGTGTGCACGAAGGCGGAATATGAATCTTGTGTGGTTTTAGATCTGTGTCACATATTTTTAATGGAGAGTAAGGCCTTTGTCGCTACTGTATATTCTCTTTACTATACTCTCTCTAAACAATGCTGGGCTGCTATTACGAACAAAAGAATAAGGATAACTTATAAAAATGGAAACTGACACGTTTAAAAAAAAAAAAAAACATCAACGCCATCGAGCGGTTGGCGACACTTAGCATTTTTCAGTACAATAATAATTAATTTAATTGGTGCAAGTAGTAAAATTAGGGTAGTAATATGTATCTGATCTCAGTTTCTGGAAGAATAATGATTATAGAGCTTAAAAATCTGCCAAGTATCGCCAAATGAAAGTTTTTTGTTGTCGATATTAGCGCCAGCTCCCACTCATATAAATTACCCCTACTCTTTGGTGTGAACATCAAGTCATGTCGGTCGATGAAGAAGGTATTAATTCATTCTTCCACAACGCCATTTTGATAAAAATAATCAATGCCAAAAGAATTCTGTTATTCATCTTATCATAAAGATACTAGATTTTTATTTCGACTTTGAAATTGAAATCTTAAATACACTAATCGAAATCTATTCATTACGAATGGATTTTTCAAGGATAACAGTCTCAACCAGACAAGAAACATTAACATGAGGATCCCTTACCCCACTCTATCTCCCAAGTAGTAAAGGGATTATTAGTATGGAGTTGTTGTAGCAAGTAGGCTCAAATTTAGAAACACACAAATTAATAATTAGGCCATGTGGGTTAATTCTAATAAATTTTAGTAGAATTGCTATTGAGTTTTTTTTAGCATTGATATCGCAAAAACAAAGAGATGAAATAATGAAAAAAGTATTATTTTAAGCAAAAAAAGTGATACCCTTCAATTTCGTAAATGGTTACCTGCGAGCATTCACGCAGAGAGGTTCTCCGTGCCGAGTGAATGAATTCGTATTAAAAAAAAAAATCGCAGTGTTATAGTGAAAGGATACTATACCAAAATTTCACAGTGTTATACTGAAAGGATACTGCAAGCTGGTTTTTGGAGAATTTTCATTTTGACGAAAGTGGGTCCCGAGTGATAACTGGATTTATTACATAAAAGGGGCCCTTGCGTGTAAGTCTCACTCAATGCCTTTCTAGTTTTATTTAGGCAGTGCGGTATTAATTGGTAGCAATATGTCAGTGACGAAAGACCATTTCGACCGCCGTATGGACGAGCTTCAAAGTTTGATTTCAAAGCTTCAAAATGAAAATAAAGTACTGAGAGCAGAAAATAAACTGCTAAGGACTGAGCTGGTTCATGTCAAGACTACTGCCCTACGATCGGAGATGTACGCTCGAAGAAACAACATTCTTATTCACGGTGTTGAAGCTCCGCAAGGAACAGAAAATCTCCGAGAAACTGTAGTGACATTTTTTCAGTCTAAGCTTGGAATTACAGATGCTGATCAGATAAGTATGGGTACATTGTATCGTATTTCTAAGAAGACGGCTCCCTCCCAATCTGGAACTGGCCCGAGCCTTCGAAGTAATTCACAAAAGCAGAAAGCTATCGAGCCTATCTTTATTAGCCTCTCAGACACTGAACGCTCAGCTATTATGAAAGAATGTGGAAAGCTGAAAAAAACGGGTTTCAGTGTGTCAACAGACTTGCCAGCTGAGCTCGGTAAACGAAGAA
>JAQQPU010017100.1:0-19101 GCA_029168905.1 Artemia sp. Kazakhstan ARC1039 | reverse complement strand
CCCCCCCCCCGTCAATCAATTCCCCAAATATATCCAATCAAAATTTTTAGATAGCCATTTTGTTCAGTGTAGTTTTAAGGTACGGAAATTATGACTTTGAGAATGACAACACCTCCCCCCCCCACGACCCTCACAGCAAGAGTTGTAAGTTATGCCCTATGGGGACATAAGGTTTTTTAAGGAAAGGGTGGTCGTGTAAACCTCACAGGGGGCTCATTTGATTGGTAATCAGAAGTTCAACTCGCTTTTTTAACAGTCAAAAGTGATTGGAGGTCATGCAGCCCCCCCCCCACACACCAATAATTTCCCCAAACACATTCAATAATAATTTTTGAGATAGCCATTTTGTTCAGTGTAGTTGAAAGGTCCAAAAATTATATCTTTGATGATAACTCCCGACCCATATAGCCCTTAGGTCAAGGGTTGTAAGTTACGCCCCGGGGACATATAAGGTTTTTTATAGAAATGGTGGTCGTATAAACTTCGAAGAGGGCTAATTGGATTGGTAATCAGAAGTTATAGTGCTCTTTTTTAGAGTCAAAGTAATCAGAAGGCAAATAGCCCCCCACACAAACACACATGTCGTATTTTCCAGAAACACATCTGATAGAAATTTTAAGATGGCCTTTTATTGTCGTAAAAACTTCGAAAAGGGCTCAGTCGGCTGATAATTGAAAAGGCTAGTGCCGTCTTTAATGTTCAAAAGTGATTGGAGGGCAACCATCCCCCCACGCCCATCATTTCCCCAAACACTCCCAGTCAAAATTTCGAGATATTTATTTTGTTTGACGTTGTTTAACAGTCCAGAAATTATGTCTTTGAGAATGAGAACTCCCTCACAGTCCTCAGGGCAAGGGTTATAAGGTATGCCCCGAGGGCATTTAAGGTTTTTATGAAAACAGTGGTCGTATAAACTTCGGAGGGGGCTCATTGGATTGGAAATCGAAAGTTGAAGGGCTATTTTTAAGAGATTTATCGGAAGGCAGCTATACCCCCCACCACGTCATATTTTCCCCCAATGCATCCGATAGACGTTTTAAGATAGCCATTTGTTCAAAAATAGTCCAAAGATCTCATAACACGGCCTTTGGGGCAGACAAAACCCCCCGAAGTATGGGATAAGGGTTTTAAGTTATGCCCCGGGGGGATGTAAGGTTTCTATGAAGAGGTGGTCTTGTGAACTTTAGAGGAGGCTCATTTGATTGGAAATGCATACTTCTAGTTCCATTTTAAGAGTCAAGTGTGATGGAGAGAAAATAGCCTCCCTGTCCCTGATATCTTTTTTTCCCCAAACACATTCGATCGAAATTGTGAGACAGCCATTTTGTAGCCAATAGTCCAAAAAGAATATAACAATGTCTTCAGTAATCAAATATAAGACATTTTTAGGTGGACGTTGAACTAAATCAAAACAAACTATGAGCATGTGAACTTTCAAAAAGGTGACAAAGTAATACCTCAAGAAGAATCTATATTTTTAGATTAGATCTTTAAGAGTAAGTTGTGGGGGATTTTGAACTAGCCAGAAGGCACTATGTGTATACTTTTTGTACTCCAACTACAGTTACTGTAACTAACAACCCTTATAGTATTAAGGTGAAACTTCTAGGAAGTATTTAGGAGGCATTCCTATTAAACAAAAAAACTGTATACACACAGGTTTTCAATAAGGCATATAAGTAATATCACAGGCAGCACCACTCTATAATAGCTAGAAATATCATTGAAACATTCAAAGAAGCTAATTCGATTCAAAATTAAAAGTTCTAGGATCCTTTCTAAGAGTAAAAAGAGATTGGAGGGCAATCAACCCGTCTCTCAAACCAATTTATTTCCCAAACACATCTAGTCAAATGTTGAGACAACTATTTTCTTCAGCATAGTAGAACGGTCCAGCAACTATGTCTTGAGGGATATTGGGCATGTCAAACCCCCACAATTATGCCAAACTATGGATTCTTATAAAAAAAAACGAAAAGATATAATTTTGTCAGTAAAAAACAAACAGAAATTCATTTAGAAAAACTTTTTCCATAAAACAAGCTTTTCAAAGAAAAGTAAAGAGCTCCATTAAGCCAAAATTGGACAGAAAGGAGGTCAATTAATCATCCAAGCGTAAAACTACCACAAATCACTATCAATAAATAAATGAAAGTCAAAATCAACAGAAATGAGAATAAATAGCGGAGTCAAACTCGAAACGAGCAAAAATTAACATTAGTAGGGAAGATAACCCCCATGTCTTCTCAAGACCAGAACAAAATTTGCGCTTTACTAAAAACAAAATATGTTTAAATGTTTTCACTTTTGTTTACTTAAATAAGTAAAAAAAAATTACTCACTTTTTTTGCCTATTTTCTATTTTAAGGAATAAATATCAGTATAGGTAAATTAGACTGACGATCCACGTTCATTATTTTTCAGTAAAGCCTAACTTATGTTCTGGTCTTGAGAAGATATGGGGGTTGTCAGTCCTAGTAATTTAAAATTTTTGCTTGTTTTGAGTTTGACTCAGCTATTTATAATGATTTCTGTTCGTTTTGAGTTTCATTTAAGTGATGATAATGATTTGTGTTTGTTTTACGCTTGAAAGTAGTCCCCGAAGCCGCGCCACGCCGACATGACGGTGGCGAATGTGTGATTTAATATCGGCGGTGGCGCACCACCAGGCGCGCCAAACTTTGTTTGGCGGCGCACCGCCAATTTCTGACCGGCGATGCGCCACGGCGTGCCGATATTTCTAATTAAAAATAATAATAAAAATTCTAGTTCACCAAGCGCGTTCAACCTCAACTAAATTTTAGTAAGGATTTTTAAATGGTTGGCTAAAAACACACAAGAACAATATGACAAAACAGGAATTGGTGGGCCGTGCTGAAAGTGTTCACCGTCGATCAGACCAAGTAGAATTCTCATTTTTAGCATCATGTTTCATTTAGCTCATGTTTAACACCGCATTGTTCCTATAAAATCCCGTGTTTAGTCATTTCCTTCTTGTTAATGATTTGGGCTAATGTGTGTATAACTTTCAAAGTTTGAAGTTCAAACATCTCCTGTTCATCAAATACATACGAAAAGGAAGTGAAAAACAACAACAAATAACAACATAAAAAAAACACTGTATACAAGTCAGATACCATTGCTTAACAACACCAAAAATTTTAAATCAGTGGTTACATCACTTCAGTTACAATTGATGTAACAAAAGTGAGTTTGTTCGCTCTGCTTGGAGCCATTGATCTTTTTGCAGGCACTATCAGTCCTGTCGTGCCAAAAAGCCGTTTAGCTGGGGCACTTGTGACTGATACAGCCAGAACTTGACGAGCGTAAACTGCCACCCGCGGGATCTGATACTAGCATTGGATTTTGGGGTCCCACAGAATGCCGCAAATGGGCTTCTTCTTTGTATCTGCTGAAATAAGTTGTTTTTATAAGGGGGAACACACCTGCACCTTTACCATAGGGCTCCTGCGCCCTACACTACAGGGGGAACTAAACTGCGCCTTTACCCTCTTTTCTTATCAACATGGAATAACCCTCCAAAATTCTTTTCTGAAAGAAGTGGTCGAGTTATGAAGTTTCAAGTCAAAGTTTAAGGCTACTTCAAATTCAGTGTTCTCTGCTCACTGTGCAAAAAAAATTTAATTGATTTTTATAGATATATTTCTATACTAGCTCTAGCTCTTTTCCAGATTAATTAAAAAAAACTTTTTCCACAAAATAAGTTTTTCAAAGAAAAGTAAAGAACTCCATTAAACAAAAAATGAGCAAAAATAAAATCAAATAATCTTCCAAGCGTGAAACTACCATAAATCAGCATCGATAAATAAATGAAACTCAAAACGAGCAGAAACAACATAAGTTGGGCTCAAAACCCCTATGCCTTCCCAAGACCAGAACATAATTTGCACCTGACTGAAAAAAATATAAATGTTTTTACTTTTATAACTTTAATATATCAAATAGTATTAACATTTTGATTACTAAATATCAGTATATGTATATAAAACTGACAATGCACATTCATTTGTATTTTTTTCAGTAAAGTGCAAATTATGTTCTGGCCTTGGGAAGGTATAGGGGGTTTGAGCCCAACTTATGTTAATATCTGCTCGTTTTGAGTTTGACTCGGTTATATATTGTAATTTCTGTACGTTTTGGGTTTCATTTATTTATCGATGCTGATTTGTGGTAGTTCCACACTTGGTAGATTATTTGATTTTATTTTTGCTTATTTTTTGTTTAATGGAGTTCTTTACTTTTCTTTGAAAAACTTATTTTGTGGAAAAATTTTTTTTAATTAATTTCTGTTCGTTTTTTATTGATATAGTCTTTTCAGGGAAAAAGAAAATAATACTTTAAATCTTTTCGTTTTTTAAAGAATTTATAGTTTGGCCTTCTATTTGTATGCTGGAAAAAAAAATCTCTGCAATTTTTAACAACATGGGCCCTTTTAAAAATCTGGACACAAATAGTAGTGTTTAATATAGTTTCTTACCTCCTCTAGTTGACCTGAAATGGAAAACTTGATACCATTCGCAAAAATACCTGTTTACTTTCTTTGATAGCTTGGATACACTTAGGCTATTTTGATTTGGTTAAACTTTAAGAGCAGAATTAGCCCCGAAAGTTTGAACATAATACCCTCAGTCGTTCTTGGGATACTGCTAAGATTAGCATTAACACAGTGCATTTTGTACTAATCTTAAGGCAACATTTAGTTTTTAAACATAAAGACAAATGGGAGGGTGGGCGTGGGTGGGGGATTAGTTTCCCTCCAATCACTTTCGACTATTAAAAAGGACACTAGCCCTTTGAGTTTCCAATTGAATGAGCCCCTTTTGAAGTTTCTACAACATCGCTTTCTATAAGAACCTTATATGCCCCCAGGGCATAACTTACAACCCTTGCCCCGAGGGCTGTGGGGGTGGAGGGGTTGTCATTCTTAAAGACCTTATTTCCAAAACTTTCAACTATGTTGAATAAAGTGGCTATCAAAAAAATTTGATTGGATGTGTTTGGGGAAAACTTTGGTGTGAGAGGGGGGTTATTTGCCCTCAAATCACTTTCGAGACTATTTAAAAGGGCACTAGCCCTTTGAATTCCCAAACAAATGAGCCCTTTTTCAAGTTTCTACGACAAAGATTTTAATAAAAACTTATATGCACCCAGGGCATAACTTATCACCCTTGCCCTGAAGACTGTGGGGGGAGTGTCCTGCTCATAGCTACAATTTCCTGAACTTGCGTGGAACAAAATGACTATGTCAAAATTATCATTTTGTTGCCTTCCAATCACTTTCGACCATTAAAAACGGCAATAGCCATTTCGATTTCCAATTGAACGAGCACCTTTTGAATTTTCTACGACAACGCGTTCTATAAAAACCTTTTAACCCCCAGGGAATAACTTACAACCCTTGCCCTGAAGGCTGTGGGGGAGTGTCCTCCTCAGAAACATAATTTCTATCTGGAAATCAACTACGCTGAACAAAATGGCTATCTCAAAATTTTGATTGGATGTGTTTTGGTAAATGGGGGTGGAAGGGTTGTTAGTTGCCTTCCAAGCACTTTCGACTATTAAAAAGGACACAAGCCACTCCCATTTCCAATTGAATAAGCCCTTTTCGAAGTTTCTACGACAACGTCTTCAATACGAAGTGCCTTGGTCTAAAGGGAAAAAAAATAATACATTGTGCCAACATCGTTTTTATATGCCCCCAGGGCACAACTTACAACCCTTGCCCTGTGGGTTGTGGGAGAGTGACCTCCTCAAAAACATATTTTCTATCTGGAAATCAACTACGCTGAACAAAATGGCTATCACAAAATTTTAATTGGATGTGTTTCGGGAAATGGTGGACGTGAAACGGGTGTTAGTTGCCTTCCAATCACTTTCGACTATTAAAAAAGGCACAAGGCACTCCAATTTCCTATTGAATGAGCCCTTTTCAAAGTTTCTACGACAACTTCTTCGATACGAAGTGCCAAGGTCTAAAGGAAAAAAAATAATTAATACATTGTGCCAACATCGTTCTTATATGCCCCCAGGGCATAACTTAAAACCCTTGCCCTGAGGGTTGTGGGGGAGAAACCACCTTAAAAACATATTTTCTATCTGGAGATCGATTGCGCTGAACGAAATGGCTATTTTAAAATTTTGATTGGATGTGTTTCGGGAAATGGTTGGCGTGGAAGGGCTGTTAGCTGCCTTGCAATCACTTTCGACTATTAAAAAGGGAACTAGCCATTCCACTTTCCAATCGAATGAGCCCTTTCCGAAGTTGTGACGACAACTCCTTCGATACGAAGTGCCCTGGTATGGAAAAAAAATAATAATACATTGTGCCAACATCGTTCTTTACTTAGGCAGCGTGATTGCGCTGTATATGATAACATCCTGAATTGCCTAATACTCTTTTACCTGCCTCTTTTCATCCGAAAAGTCAGAAAGAAAAATGAACCAAATTTCAAAGTGGAAGGTAGAATCTTTGTTTCAAGAAAAATTTCTTTTTCTTCTTCTTACGAACCGATATACATGGTGAGCCCAAGATGACAGTATTTATCTTTAACCCTTTCATACCTGTGGTCACCATACGGATACTCCTCGCCCCCTATTTTTTTTCTCTCGACTTGACAAAGTTACAACCATGATTTCTTTTCCACTAGATAGCGTTTGCTTGGCTCTATCGCGTTTGAATTTATTATTCCTCAAGGCTTTACCCGAGCGGTCGAGCGAGCGTCCAAGTTTAGACAAAACATAAAATGTCGAAAAAGAGGGAAGGTGCAGATTTTGACCTCGATGACCTGGACGTTTCTGGTAAGTTCAGAGCCTGATTATGATTTTATTTTGTAGCTAAGAATGCGATCTTTCGAATGAGATATCACTAGTCTAATTCTGAGCTGTAGTTTAGCCCCAAACAAGGTTTCTAACGATCGGTTACCAAATGGTCACGTCAGGCATTCATTGCCAAACCACACCTAGGCAGATTTGTACAGCAAACGAGGCAGCAAGTCCTTTTTATGATCGGGAATAGGCACATTTTCTTTCTGTTCCTCCTTTTTACTGGTAAGGGTAAAAGAGCTATTTTGTGTGATGCCTCAAGCAAGTGTAGAGGCCAATGGCCTATTTTATTGCATTATATTATTATTATTAAGTGATGCACTTACCTTGAATTTCATTTCAGCTGGCCCAAGCACGAGCTCTGACTCCATGAGAGTTCATGGTCCTAAGCCCTTGGAAGAGAGACTGATCAAGGAAAGAAGTAGAAGAGCTACCAAGAAAAAGACTGCAGAAGAAGCAGCAAGGCTTTTATTCATACCTGATTGTGATTCAGATCTCGATATCTCGTCCGACGACGACGACACAAACTGGGCATCAGACAATCCAGATCAAGAATTTCAACCTCTACGTTCTCTCAACTGTTATGGCAATTAAGACAGAAGTGATGAAGAGGATATTGACCACACAGACGACATCCCTTTATCAATGCTTGGCAGGTTCGAGTTAGACAATGGCGATGACACGGATCAATTCGATTTGCCTCTCCCGGGCTTGAGTGAAACAGCGGCGTCAAACAGTTCTTCAAGCACATCATCAGCACCAGTGGCAACTTCTTCTGCAATGCAGTTAGCAACAGTTATTGCACCTGCTGAACCCTTTGTCCTTACAATAGCTAAGAAAAATGCTCCTTCCCAAGCAGTGGGAGCATCAGTTGGAGTCTAGTAACTCCAACTGATGCTCCTCAGGTCACGGCAAAACCAGTAGCAAAAAAGAAGGTAGCAAAGGAGGCAAAGAAATACAAGTGGATAAAAACGGAGCCCGAACCTCGAGATATTACCTGGAAGGGTTCTATGCCACACTATGACGAGGTACAAACGCCCCTTGATCTCTTCCGAATGTTTATCACAGAAGACATTCTTTCAAACATCGTGGACCAAACGAACCTGAATGCCATGAGAAAGAAGAATCTTGTTCTGAAACTTTCTCTTGAAGAGCTGCACAGATTTCTTGGAGTTCAAATGCTTATGAGCATTCTCAAACTTCCGGCTATGAGAATGTACTGGAAGAATGGAATACGATATTCCCCGGTGGCTGATACCATGAGCAGAGATAGGTTCATCAGCTTGAGATCTTTCTTCCACATTTGCGATGACACCTTAATGATACCGAAAGGGGAGGCTGGTCATGATAAACTGTTCAAGATCAGAAGACTATACGACGCATTCAGGGAGAATCTGAAAAAAATAAACCCTGAAGAGATCCAAAGTATTGACGAACAGATGATCCCGTTCAAAGGAAGAATTGGATTTCGACAGTACTTGAAGGACAAGCCCCACTCGTGGGGTGTAAAGGTTTTCACGAGAGCCGGCATCAGCGGAATAGTGTGTGACATAGAGATATATACAGGAAAAGGATCTGTTGAAATTTCTGAACTTGGCCAAGGTACTGACGTTGTCCTTCGGCTTGTAGAAAATCTGCCAAGGTTCATGAACTTCAAGCTGTTCTTTGATAACTTCTTTACTGGCATAGATCTCATTCACAAGCTTCGGGTTGAATATGGCATCGAGTCATGTGGTACGATACGCAGCAACAGAATGAGGGGCGCTGTTCTAGATACCGACGCCAACATGAAGAAGAATGGACGAGGGTCAGTGGACTTCCGTTTTGAAAGACATTCAGAAGTATCGGTAGTAAAATGGTACGACAACAAGCCAGTCCATTTGGCTTCGTCATACTGTGCAGTCACCCCAATTGATAAGTGTCAGAGGTGGGATGGCACAACACGGAAATACGTCGAAGTTGATCGCCCCCGAATTGTCCGTGACTACAACAAATCAATGGGGGGCGTAGATCTTGCTGACATGTTCCTGGAGCTTTACAAGACTGACATTCGCTTGAAGAAATGGTATATGAGGATTGTGAACTACTTCTTTGACATGGCTGTGAACAACTCCTGGCTGATACACCGCCGACAGTGTAAGCAGACCAATGTCCAGCATATGTCTCTACTGTACTTCAAAATGGACATTGCTCGTGGGTTGGCTCTTACTGGCGTATCTCAAAGTCCTCGAGTTGGAAGACCATCCTTATTAGTGACGAAGCGCAATACATCTATTTAGCGAGACGGGATGCCTTCGGAATCAATGATGTTTGACCAGACCTCGCATTTTCCGGATACGACTGAAAAGGGAAGGTGTCGCTATGAGAAGTGCGTAAGGGGTGGAACCAGTCGAATCATGTGTTCGAAATGCAAAGTTCGACTGTGTTTGAACTCAGATCGCAACTGTTTCATAAATTTTCACCTAAAATAGTATCTGTATATACCTAACGTGACCATATGGTAACCATTCACAGTTTGGATTTGGAATGAAATAAAAAAAAATTTAAATAAATATGTTCTAGTTGAACCTCCAGGATCACTCTCTGCTATTTTCAGAATTTTTACGCAACTCCTTCTTGGTTCAGGTCTGAAGGCGTTAAGAAACAGATTAGCTGGGATGACGGTTGAAGCCCGGAGGTCAATATCGATAAGAAAAAAAGAGAGAGAAAAAAAAGGGCGGCATATTAGTGACGCCACCGCCAATAGAATCAGCGGCGGTGTCAGCGTGCTGATGCAGGCTCGGCAGCGCGCCACCGTTTTTTTTCGGTGGCGCGCCGCCGACTTTTCGCTGTGGTTTTGGGGTTTACTTGGAAGATTATTTGACTTTATTTCTGCCCATTTTTGGCTTAATAGAGCTCTTTACTTTTCTCTGAAAACTTGGAATATTTTTTTTTCATTTATACAAATATATGACACCGTCATTCAGCCTTGGGGAGGGGGTGCCAGCCCCCCTTGCCCCCACCCCCTTATGGGTGCCCATGGTCTAATTGCCATAAACCTACCGAAGGAAGTGGAAATGCTGTTCCTCCTGCAAACCATGCCTGTCTAAAGGAATCAAACAGTTCGTGATAACGAACTGTAAGTACGGAGCGATCCGGCTCAATGGTAACCTAAACTCTTAAACATGGATTTTGATACTAATAGATACATCAAAAGAATCAGATTTTAATTCTGATTTTAAATATATAAGTTTCGTCAAGTTTAATTTTACCCATCAAAAGTTACGCAACCGAGAAAATTTGGCTGATTTTCGAAAAAGGGGGAAAGACCCCCTAAAAGTTATAGAACCTTAATGAAAATCACACCATCATATTCAGTGTATCAGAGAACCCTACTGTAGAGGTTTCAAGCTCCTATCTAGAAAAATGTGGAATTTTCCATTTTTTGCCAGAAGAAAAATCACGGATGCGTGTTTATTTATTTTTTTTTTTTCCCAGGGATAATCGTATTGACCCAGTGGTCCTAGAATATTGTAGGAGGGCTCATTCAAACGGAAATTAAAAGTTCTAGTGCCCTTTTTAAGTGACCAAAAAAATGGAGGGCAACTAGGCCCCCTCCCACGCTCATTTTTTTTTCAAAGTCACCCAATTAAAATCTTTAGATAGCCATTTTGTTCAGCATAGTTGAAAATCTAATACATCTGTCTTTTAGGATGACTTAATCCCCCACAGTTCCCAGGGGAAGGGCTGCGAGTTATGAATTTTGCCCATTGCTTACATATTGTATTGGTTATTGGGAAGTATACAGACATTTTCAGGAAGTATGTTTTTCTGGGTGGGGGGGCCGGAGGAGGGGGTTACTCGGGAGAATCTTTCCGTGGAGGACGTTTCTTTGGGGTAAAGAACATTTCTATGAAGGGGGCGCCTGATTTCCAAGTATTATTTAAAAAACGATCAGAAATTAAATTTAAAAAAAATTGTATTTTTTTTGCCAGAAGAAAAATATACGAATATAGAAGTTTGTTACGTAAGTTAATTTGTAAATACGCCAGAACCAAATTTAGAGACAGCCATTTAGCAAAAGAAAAGTAAAATTTTTATGCAAATTTTGTTTACTTATTCAATGACGGTGAGCCAAAATAAAAGCTGCATTAACTAAAAAACGATCAGAAATTAAATAAAAAAAACAAGTTTTTTAAACTGAAAGTAATTAGCAACATTAAAACTTAAAACGAACAGAAATTATTCCGTATGTGAAGGGGTCTGTCCCCTCCTCAACGCCTCGCTCTTTACGCTAAATTTTTTCATTGTTTAAAAAAAATAGAGTTGTGAAAAAGTCAAACTTTAGCGTAAAGAGCGAGGCGCTGAGGAAAGGACAGCCCCCTTCATATACGGAACAATTTCTGTTCGTTTTAAGTTTTAATGTCGCTCCTTACTTTCAGTTTAAAAAACTTGTTTTTTTATTTAATTATCGTTGAAAGATGTGCCTTGCGCTCCCACATGTAGTTTTTTACTGTTTAGATGTTATTATGATATTTCTGCTTTCACATTAAATCATTTTGCATGGATGTATTAAATGAATTGTATGTTATTTTCATTATATTTGATGTTGAATGACCGCTTTGAAGGAGGTTTACACATTTTTTTCGTCTATAACAGAAGTTTGCCTAAAAAATGACACAATTTGCCTAAAAATGACAGATTTTTGGATGCTAATGGGACATTACACCGAAAAGTTGGCAACGCTTGACTATATGCTGAAATTATTTGGCAGAGAGTTTGAAAAATTGTTTCTGATTTCGGTAACTTGGAGGAGTGACCTTTAAACAATCGTAAATGCTTATTCATCTCATGGTAAATATCTACCAAATCATATTATTGAGTTAGGAATAAAGTGAATACACCATTCGCTGCCTTTTTTTTATGCTGATTACGGATATAATAGGCCTAAGCGTTTCTATCGGAAATGAATTTCAGCCCCCCCCCCCCTATAGCCTAGCCTATATACCTAACCCTGAATTGGCATATATAGGGGGGGGGGGGACTGAAATTCATTTCCGATAGAAATGCTTATTATATTCGTGATCTGCATAAAAAAAAGGCATCAAATGGTGTATTCACTTTATTCCTAACTCAATAATATGATTTGGTTGATATTTACCCATCTCATTTCATAGGCAAATGAGATAAAGGTACAATTTTAGTTTGGCTACTTTTTCTATCTTGGAAAGGGGCCAGGTTGGGAAAATGAAACTCTCAGGGATGGTTCTACAGGCAAAAGTAGCCGTCCTGGGAAGGTAGGCCTATTTTGAAGCAGCCTAACAACCTTCACTCCTCCTTCTAGAGGGCCTTGAGCTTTGATTACCTTAACATGTCTGTGTTATGACATTGAAACCTTGCAAAAATAGATTAAGGGTTATGTAGACCTACAAAAAATTGTTTTCAGCTTCACAACTCTGCTCAATCCCAATTTGTGAGGTTTCAAAGATTTGCAAATACACTTCCTGGTGAATTTCTAGGTGGTGCTATAATTTAGCTAAAATGAAAGTGAAAATGTCATTTGATGCCTTATTTTAGCCTATGCTCTTTCATTAATTCAGTAGCCTAATTGCTTCTAGGGCAAATTGCATCTTGAGCCTTTAAAGGGACCCCAAAGGTATTTCATTTGGTAAAATTCTACTTTAGCTACTTTTTGCTATCTTGGAAAGGGGTTAGGTTAGAAAAATGAAACTTCAGGGATGGGTCTACAGGCTAAAGTATGTCCCAGGAAGGTATTTTGAAGTACCTATCTCCACTCCTTCTCCCTGTAGAGGGTCATGATCTTTGATTACCTTTAAAAAATCTATGTCTTATAAAAGTGAAACCTTGCAAAATAGATCTTCTGCTTAAATAAAGTACAACAAAATTGTTTTCAGCTCCACAACTTTGCTCAATCCCAATCTATAAGGTTTTAAAGATATGCAAATACATTTCATAAATTTGAAAAAAAAACATTGATATGGGTTATAATTCTATTCAAATAACAGGAATTGCATTTTCAGAAACACAAATTTCAGGACCTTCTAGAGGGAGGAGGAGTGGTATTTCAAAATACCTTCCTGGGACACATTTTAGCCTGTAGACCTATCCCTGAAAGCTTTATTTCCCTAATCTAACCCCTTTCCAAGATATTTAAAAGTAGTTAAAGTAGAATTTTATCTTTAATTTCTGTAACCACACAAAGAAGTTATCAACACTAGTTAAGTTATTAAAAAGTGGCTAAAAACATATCACTAGTTTATAAATAAGTTGTTCAAGCAAAATAAATTCAAAAAATACTTATTTATAATAATTCAAACCTCATTTATTAGGCAACTCAAATATAAACTGTTTTCCTACAGTTTCAAGTTTTTCAAATGTTGTTGACAAAAACAGTGCTGAATTTTGCAATTCAAAACTTTGCCATCAACAATTCAGGGTATATATTTGCACATTAGAGGGGTAGGGGGTGGGTAAACTTTGCAGTGGGCCATATAATTTTGCTAGGATGAAAATGAAAACATCATCTGATGCTTTTTTTATGCTCTCATAATTCATATAAATACATTTGGGGCCCCTTTAAGGGCTCAAGATGCAATTAGCCCCAGAAGCAATTATTGAATTATGAAAGAACATAAAAAAGGCACCAAATGTCATTTTCACTTTCATTTTAGCTAAATTATAGCACCACCTAGAAATTTACCCATTTCCTAAATTAAAAGAAAACCATTGATATGGCTTAAAATTCTATTCAAATAACAGGAATTCCATTTTCAGAACTAGAACCAGAGAAAAAGGAACTGATAACTGAAAATTAAGGTAAAATGTTGTTTTGTCAAAATTTCAATAGGTCAAGTAGGCAAAATTCTAAGACTTAGAAATCAGAAAAGCATTAACATAGAAGCTTGGCAATACTTTCCCATAGTATGTTTATGGCCCTGGATTCATTACTGAAAGTGTAAATTTTTGGCAGTTCATATTATTGACTTACAAATAAAGTAAACATACCACTCCATGCCTTTTTTTATGCTCTTTCCAAATATAATAATCGTTTTTGTTGCAAATGAATTTTACCCCCACAAAGTAAATTACCTTAAAATTGCATCTTCTAGCAACTAAGGTTGAAGAACCTGTAGATGTTGCCAGGTAATGTTGACTTGATAATCTTTATGTTACAGTTGGATTATCACTATTTTCATATACACAGGACAACAGGACAATTAACACAATTTTCATATATACAGGACAGTTTGGTTCTGTTGTTGGGTTCATTACATGTATTGGCAGCTGGGCATACTTGGGGGCTAAAGGGGGTGGGTGGAATCTAATTGATCCTACTCCATGATGCTGGTTTGTCCCACTACATCTTCAACGACTTGCGACTCTAATCATGGTCAACACCAACCTTGAAGCTATCAACTGATCTGGCCAACACAGTAGATTTGCAAAGTGAACTCTACAATGGAGCCAACACATTTGTTGAAGAAGCTGAACTTCTTGTGCTTTCTGCAAAATTTTTGACACAGTTTTATGAGATTTCCTTGTGTTCTGATATATTCATTGTGATCAAAAATAGGCTTGATGGTGTCACTGGTCATCATCTTAAATGCAAGGATGACAGCTCCTGGGTAGGTAGGTCAAGCTTTTCTAGTTGTTGCTTGTAGGAGATTTGTTTTTTTTTCATAAAAGGGAGCTTGGTTGCTCTATGCTGGACCTTCTCAAGAAGGGGGGGGGGGTTGGCAACCAACATACCAAACTCAAGATGGAGACAAACAAGGGCTGTGTAAAGCTTGTTGATAACTCTTGATTGGCAACTTGCTACTGAATGCTTGATCAAACCAAGGACCTTGTTTGCCTTAGTTGCTTGGTTCCAACAGTGACTATGAAACTTAACCTTATCATCAATTAATAACCCAAGATCATGCTCTTCAGTACTGAGAGTCATCAGTACTCTGAATGGGCATATTGGCACCTGTGGAGTCAATTGTGTGATAACTATGGTAGAGATTGTTTGGACCAAAATGTAGGACTTTGCATCTGTGTGGGTTGAACTCAAGCATCCAGGTTGTTGCCCAGAGACAGAGGTTGTTGAGATCTTCTTGCCAAGAAGAGCAATTTTCTATAGAGGCTGCTGAACCAAAGAGTTTGGAATCATCTGCATACAGTTCCAAGCCATTCTTGACCACCTCAGGAGCATCATTTATGTATGGTAAAGGTTAAACAGTGTTGGGTCTAGTTTGGTCCCTTGGGGGACACCACTCTTAATGTGAACTGGTGTGGAGTAGATGAGGTCACCTCTTTCATCATATACAGCAACAATCTGGGTTCTCTTGGATAAGAAGCTTGGAATCCACTGGGCAGCATCATTGTCTATCTGATATACTGACAGCTTGATTATCAGGTAGCAGTGAGACATTTTATCAAAGGCCTTAGCTTGATCCAGTAGGAACATGTCAACTGGCCCTGCATCCCTGAATATCCCTACTTTAGTATCCCCTTTCAGTTCCCCCCTCCCATACACACTCCCCCACCTCTTCCCACCATGCCCTGGCATAACCATTTTCGAAATTTTCAGATAGCAGGCAGAACATTCCACAGGTAATAGCTCCATGCAGAGTTTCTAAAACTTCAAATAGTGAGACAAATGCTGATATATTTTCTGCTCCTTGGTCTCCATATCTGTCTTTTAACTGGTTTGCAGCCTATCATAATGAATCAGATAGCCTATTTATTGAATTAGATGAAACTGAAGTCTCTCTCCCACCTAAACAGATTTTTCCCAAAACAGACAAAAGTAAGCAAGCATAAAATTGTTGAAAAAGAAGTCAAGTCACATTTTCATTTTTCCTTTTTTTTTACTTTAAATGCAGAAAGTCTCAACAATGATAAAATTGGGGAACTTGAGTGTTATGTTCATGCAACTGGAGCTGATATTATTACAGTTACAGAAGTACAGAAACAAAGTCCTGAACATCTTACAATACAAGGTTACAAACAATTTATTAAACTAAGACATCAGAATCATCTGTTAGGTAAGAAAGGTGGCAGTGCAGCATGCTTCATACATGAGCAATTGGCACTGCAGCTTCTGCAGATCCCCCATATTGATGATGATGATAAAATGATTTGGATTATAATTTAACCAAAAAAGCTTCTGAGATATATAACTGGTATTGTTATTGGAGTGTTTTATTGCCCACCTAATATGGCATCTTTCCAAAAAAAGGTTTTGGTGTGATAAAGTGGTTTTATGGTATTAATGTGAAGTTGTGGTTGATACCTTTATTTCTCCCTTTATAGGGGAGATACATTATGGCCCTAAGATAGTTAAACTTTGGTAGTGTGCCTTAGGCTATGACCTGACTAATGAGGCATACCAGCTGGGAATATTCAAGGGGCTAAATTTAGATTGTAGAGAGGTTGGCTATAACACAATGCTTTTATTCAGCTGACATACACTAGTACAGGGTTTGATAATAGATATATATTCTGCTGGGACTGGTGGTCCCAGGGAGACAACAAGGATCAGAAATCTACAATAATGTCTAATACACTAAGATACTTAGACACTTGCAATAATCAAAAAATATTCCAAGGTATTTCTAAATCAACAGACCAGAGGTCAGTCCAGCATAAGATTAGTATCTGGCAGCCCCTTCCCATAAAATGTATCTTTTATACATTTCCTCAACCACACCTTATCAGGACCCACTGATGCACATAGCTAGGAAATGGTCATTTCTCAATTTCCTATTAAGCATACGCCCTCCAGGATATGTTTCTTATCTCAATAACAAGCAGTATTTCTAAACTTTATATTTGTGTCTTAATATTTTACTAAATTCCAAATTGACTTAATTAGAAAGCATCACCACCTTGGCTGAAAAGTTAGATTTGTGTATTGATCTTATTACTTCTAAGTACCCAAATGTTGGAATTTGTGTTACTGGTCATAAGAACAATCTAAGAATTGAAAGTTTCCTCAGAAGTCAAGGACTCAAGCAAATAGTAAAGTTTCCAACTACTAAAGGTAATACTAAACTCAATATAATTTGCAAAAATTTGTCAAAATATTATAATGAACCTCAAGACCTACCTCCCCTTGGTGGTAGCTAACACTACATGATAAAGTGGGCTCTGCTGCCTTTATATAAAGTAAAATATGTCATTGAAAAGGTTTCCTATCACCCTCTTTCAGACAGGAGTCTTTCAGAATTTGGAAATTGGATTACATCTGAGTCCTGGGATGAGGTAGCAAATTTAAAGTCCTCTGATGAAAAAGCTAAACTTTTGCTAGATAAATTAAGAAATAAATATGAAGAATGCTTTCCTGAGAAAACGTTCAAGCAGTGCAACATAGATTGTCCTTACATAACCCAAGAAATTGAAGATTTGATTCAGTATAAATTTCAACTAAGAAAAGAAGGGAAAATAGAAAATGCTAATATGCTCTGCAACAAAGTACATAAAATGACAAGAAAAGCTGCAGCTGAGTACTACCACAAAAAATTGATAATCTTTTTGAATCAAAGCCTAGCATGTGGTATAAGGAAATAAAACGAATTTGCGGGAAATCCCCTAGTGGTGTTGACTCTTGTTCAGATTCTAACGATGAAACAGTTGCTAACCAGTTAAATGGTCATTTGGCCAGAATAATCCAGTCTTTGCTGCCTCTTGATGTAAATAAAACGAACCAAGAGTATCAGAAAATTCCACTTGATGGCATACCTTTACCTACTATTTCTGAGGATCAAGTTTTTAGTAAAATAAAGAAACTTAAACGAATTAGCATAACTCCCATAGATATTCCAATTGAACTTATAAAAGCATTTCCTGGCAAATTGACTAAGCCACTAACACAAATTTTTAATTGCATTTCAACTTCTTCAGTTTACCCACAAATATGGAAAACAGGGTATGTTACTCCAATCCCTAAAAAAGATACTGAACTTAATTTCGATGGTGTGAGGCCAATCAATTTGACCTCCTTGTTCAGCAAAATATATGAAAGTTTAGTAGCAAATTAGCTAAAAGTTGAAGTTGAACCCCTCCTTGATCCTCATCAGTACTTTAACAGAAAGAATACATCAACACCCCATTATCTAGTCAGTCTTTTACATTTTATTTTTAAGCATGTTGATGAACCTGGTAAATGGCTAAACTTAATAACAATTAATTTTAAAAAAGGTTTGATTTGATTGATCATAACATTTTCATTTCTTAGCTCTTAATTGATTTTAGAGTGAATGTTGCTGTTGTGAAAATGATTCAGGGGTTTTAATAAATAGGTTCCAAATTTTAAAATATATGAAGTCTTTCTCTGAACCCAAGCCAGTTTGTGGTGTACCTCAAGGTACCATTCTGGGTCCTATTCTTTTTCTAGATATGATCAATGATACTGCTAATGATTGTGAAGACTGCTTGAAATATGTTGACGACCTTACCCTTGGAGAAATTTGTGAAGCAAATGAATGTAGCAAAGCTCAAATTTTAATTGATAATGTGAAGACTAAAGCTTCCAGTTCAAATATGAAAGTAAATGACAGTAAATCTTCAATTTTAACTATTTCATTCTTAAATTCTTCTGAACCAAATTTTCTACCACTATCTCTGATTCTCTTAAAGTAAGGAAGATTAAACTCTTGGGAGTTATTATTACCAGTGATTTAAAATGGGAAGCAAACACATCTAGTCTAGTAAAAAAGGGAATGCTGGGGTGCAGATGCTCAAGCTGATGTCGAAACGTGGCAACCCCCAGGTCACCTCCAAATATTTACATCTTTTATTCACCCAATTCTGGAATATGCAGCTTCTGTATGGCATTTTGGACTGACTACTGAGCATAGCGTCAGGATCGAAAGAGCTCTAATGATAGTATCAAAGCAGGCAGAAATGTCATATGAAGAGCTGCTGACAAAGTTTAAAATTCAAACTCTGAAAAAAAGAAGAGAGAAACTCTGCATGGATTTTGGAAGAAAATCTTTGATCCACCCAATCCACAAAACCCTTTTCCCGCCTCAGTCCACAACAAAACGACTCCCGCACAGGGTTGCAGTGCCTGTTGAGAAACTTCAGCTGGTGTGCTGTGCCCATCAGCGGTTAGCAAAAAGTTTTATACCTAGTTTTGTAAATATGTACAAAAAAAATTTCTAAATTTTGACCCATCATATTTTTTATGTATTTTCAGAAATTTTATTGTTTTCTATTTATTTTTAATTTTTAACTAAGTGTAAATATTTTTTTTTTATGTATTTGTTACAA